>JAVSIQ010000833.1:0-214565 GCA_038502775.1 Hippodamia convergens | reverse complement strand
AATTTGCATGTACATACATTGAAAAAACTAGAATATATAATTTTTATAGGAACGAATTTTCATTCCGTACGTAATTCAGCTAACTAATCCATTAAAAGCAATATTTCATGACATTTTGATTTGTTTCGATCAATCATCTTTTGGTAATTAAAAGCGAACCCAACAAACTTCGAATTGTGAAAATTCCAAATATCCTAAATTCCCGCCACAAGTTTGGCTCCGTAACATGGCGGATTTTTGGTGACACTTTTTTAGCAAGGGAAACATAGGATATGCTACCCTCCCTCTCTTTACCTCCATGTATTAATCTATGATGTAATGTAATCTGTGTAACAGACATAAGCATAGAATGAAATGTGAATTTATAAAATCTTTAAACATCAAGTGAATCCCAATTAATATTACAAAAAAATATAACATGGTGTCAGGTTGATTGGAGTCGTACAGTGACTACGGCAAATTTAGTGTATCAACTAGGCTGGCGAATTTTGGACGAAAACGGAAAACAACGTGAAAATAAAGGCAATGTATGTAGGAATTATCGTCCCAAAAACTAATGAAGAACACAGATATCAGTCGTAAGGAACAGTTATTATAAACTTCATTCAACAGCAACGTTTCGAGAAACAATTCTTCTCTTCTTCAGGCTAAAAATTACAAAGAATGATATGAACAATAACGGGGCCAAAAATACAAGGAAAAACAAAGCAATTACAATAACCAGCAGAGTAAAAAGCAATGAAAAATTACAAATCACGAACGAACAGTGAAAACACAGAAAACAACGTCAATGACTAGGAAAATGTCAGAAAGAAAAGGGATAAACAGAAAAATTCACCAACTCACCTTATGAATAATGATCTAAAAATCATCTGAATGATTCAAACTCGTTAAATAATGGTATTTAAATATAAAATATGAAGAATCATCTCGAGTTATCAAATCAACTTGACGTATAGGTAGATATGGGTTCACAATTGTGAATAAAAGAACAATGAACCTCTCCCATACGCGGTCGCAATGTGTGCACTCAAGAAAACATTATTCATTTCATCTCGCTTCTCAAATTAGAATAGATAACACTGAGTGAACCAATATCAGACCTCGAATTAACAGAAGGTTCAAGCGTTGTTTCAAGGAGATGTTATTGATAAGAAACACCCCAATTCTGTTAATTCGAGGTCTGATATTGGTTCACTCAGTGTTGTCTATTCTAATTTGAGAAGCGAGATGAAATGAAATAATGTTTTCTTGAGTGCACACACATTGCGACCGCGTATGGGAGAGGTTCATTGTTTTTTCATTCACAATTGTGAACCCATATCTACCTATACGTCAAGTTGATTTGATAACTCGAGATGAACCTTCATCTTTTATATTTAATACTGTGGAGACCTGTGCGGGCGGCGACAATGCATGTGTCGATGAGTGATGCGAGATCAGAAAACACAACTGGTCAGGGAGATGATTCACTCTGTGATATATGTGGAATTAGAGTTTAGTGTTATTTGGGAATTCAGCCGATTGATTATAGTCTGTCTGTATTGGTGTATATTGGGTTAATAAAGTCTATGTGAAATAGTTTTGTTCTTTCATTTAGTGGAGTACCACAACTGGCGACGAGGATTGTGAACCTACACATTCATTCCAGGTATGTAAACAATCATTATTTGAATTGAAAGCACTGAGGATAGAGTTGCCGATACTACATTCCGATATCTATGGTCAATATAATATATTCATTATAGATATCGAGGAGAGGCTGTGAGCCAGTAAGAAAATGAAAGGTGGGCTGTGAGCACCAATGAAAAAAAAAAAAAAAAAACAGATAGAAGGGCTGTGAGCACCAATAAATCTTTGCTGTGAGCACAAAGAGTAGAAGGGCTGTGAGCACCAAACCGAGAAAAGTGAGGGCTGTGAGCACCAAACCGAGAAAAGTGAGGGCTGTGAGCACCAAAAAAAAAAAAAAACAAAAAAAAAAAATAAATAAATAAATAAAAAAAAATATAGTGCTTACAATTTGGATTGTAGAGCAACTAGTTACAATTTGATGTGGTATCGAGAGGTTCATCATCAAAAATATATATATTGTGAGTGTTTTGTACGTATCATGTGAATAAATGAGATTTCATTTAAGAAAACAGTTCGAGAACATAAAGCTCTGGAATTTTTGTAGATTAGAAAACTGCTTTGATATTATATCATTCTGATGTTTTATAGAACTGAAGTATTCCTTCAGCATACAATTTTCAACAAAAAAAAAAAAAATTGTTTCTTTATTTGTTTTCAGTATATCACAATGGAATCAGGAATTAGACCATTTCTATGTGAAACACTTGACAAAGCCCTTCTCAGACCAGAATGGGAGAAATGGCTCAGAGCATTAGAATTATATCTTGCTTCGGAGGATATAAACAATCCAGAAAAGAAAAGGAATAAGTTATTACATTTAGGTGGTCCACAACTACAGGAAGTGGCCTATAACATACCAGATGCGATTGAGCAATATGATGCAGAGAAAAATAATAATGTGTACAATACTTTAGTCGATAAATTATCAGGATATTTTTCACCAAGGCAAAATTCAACATTCGAACGACATATATTCAGAAGCATAAAGAAGGAAGAAGGAGAAAACTTCAATAAGTTCTTGCTGAAAATCAGACAACAATCAAAACGGTGTCACTTCGGTAATAACGCAACAGAAGCTGCCGAAATAAATATGAAAGATAAAATAATCGATAGCTGGGCTACAGTAGATGTGAAAAAGAAACTCCTGGAGAAAGAACGGTCTCTTGATGAAATAATTGAACTATGCCAAGTGTTCGAACAAATATCGAATCAATCCACTGTAATGAATGCAGATATGCCGAGTGCTTCATCTCATCTGCATGTGAATAAAATCGGTGCAAAGAATATCAAACATTCCAATTCGTGTACTAGGTGTGGAAAATTAAATCATAATGGAAACATAAAATTATGTCCAGCCAAAGATGCAAAATGTCGAAAATGTGGATTCCAAGGCCATTTTGCATTATGTTGCAGAACACGCGAATCAACAAAAAGACCATTTTTGTCTTCATCCAACCGCAGTGGCAAACGATTCAAATCGGGTGTGAATTTCATCGATACTGAAGAAACTGATGTTGAATCACAACAGAAAAATAACAATGACTACGACTGTTTCAAGTTGAACCTTAAAGTCCAAACTTCCAATGAATCTTCCGATGATTTAATAGAATGTATGGTTGGCGGAGTGAAAATAACATTGCTGATTGATTCTGGATCCAAGGCGAATGTAATAAGAGATGCAGACTGGAAAATAATATGCCAAAATAAGGCAATAATTTGGGATGTTACAACAAACCCAACTGAGGCACTAAAATCGTATGGATCTGAGAAACCACTCACAATAAAGTATAAGTTCACTACAACTATCAGTGTAGCAAACAAAGAAGAAGCTATTACCACTTTTTATGTAGTATCTAATGGCGATATTTCTATTTTGGGAAAAGAAACTGCCAAGAAATTAGGAATACTCAAGCTGGGAATAAGTATAAACATGCTGGACAAACTCGATCCATTTCCGAAAATAAAGGATGTCTTGGTAAAACTAAGTATTGATCCAACCATAAAAGCAGTACAGCAACCAGTAAGGAGGGTACCTATAGCTGTTGAAACGCAAGTTACTGATAAACTAAATGAAGCGTTGCAGAAAGATATAATCGAGAAAGTCGATGGTCCTAGTGATTGGATATCACCTATCGTCATAATTTTTAAACCAAACGGAGACATTCGAATCTGTGTTGACATGCGCAGAGCAAACAAAGCTATTCGGAGAGAAAACTACCCCTTACCGACATTCGATTCTTTCTTGACCAAACTAAGAAAGGCATCATATTTCTCAAGGTTAGATTTAGTGAGTGCCTATCATCAACTTGAATTACATCCGGAGAGTCGTCCTATTACAACTTTTATTACGCATAAAGGTATGTTCCGTTACAAACGTTTGATGTTTGGTGTTAATTCTGCACCAGAAATATTCCAAAAGACATTTGAGAGAATCTTAGCTTCGTGTAAAAACTGCTTCAATTACCTAGACGATATAATAATATTTGGTTCATCTGAGGCAGAACATGACAAATGTCTTCAAGATGTATTGAAAACCTTAGAACAACACAACGTTTCACTGAATAAGACAAAGTGTGTATTCAAAGTACAAGAACTCGAATTTTTGGGGCACAAAATATCTAATAAAGGTATAGATGCTGATGAAAAGAAAATAAAAGCTCTTATGAACTTCCGAGCACCGGAAAATAAGGAAGAGGTTCGAAGTTTCTTAGGTCTTGTTACATATCTAGGCAAATTCCTTCCGGATTTGGGATCCACAACAGAACCACTGCGTCAGTTGACAAAAATGAATGAAAGATTTATATGGACAGAAACGCATCAACAACATTTCAATAAACTTAAAAGTTACCTAGCACAACTTCCAACATTGTCATTCTTCGATCCTCAAAAGCGCACTCGATTGATAGCTGATGCAAGCCCAGTGGCTCTAGGAGCAGTTTTGTTACAATTTGATGAGAAAAATGACCCCAGAGTTATATCTTTCGCCTCCAAAAGCCTGGCGGAAGTAGAAAGACGTTACTCACAAACAGAAAAAGAAAGTTTAGCTCTAGTATGGGGAGTAGAAAGATTCTACATTTACTTAGCTGGACTGGAATTTGAGCTAGTTACCGATCACAAACCACTCGAAGCTATATTCAAGCCAACGTCAAAACCACCAGCTCGTATCGAAAGATGGTTACTCCGGTTACAAACATTCAAGTTCAAGGTAATATATCAACCAGGCAAGAGTAACATCGCAGATTCATTTTCAAGATTATGTAAAATTGAAAAAGAACAGTCGTTCGATAGTGAAACAGAACTACATATATGTTCTATTTTGGAAAAAACAGCACCTAAAGCGCTGCAAATATCAACAGTTATTTCCGCTAGTAGAACAGACACTGAAATAGTAGAAGCTATAGAAAAAATTAGTAACGATTCTTGGTCCTCAACTGATAAAAATATATATTCACCTTTTAAATCGGAGTTGACCAGAATGGACACTGTGTTGCTAAGAGGAAACCGCCTCGTAATTCCACAATCATTAAGAAATTTAGTACTAGAGTTAGCTCACGAGGGTCATCCAGGAGAAACAGTTATGAAGAGACGTTTACGTTCGAAGGTTTGGTGGCCTTTAATGGATCGACAAACAGAGAAATTTGTCAAACACTGTCGTGATTGTCTTCTGGTCTCTCAACCAAACAAGCCACCTCCAATGTCAAGACACAAATTTCCTGAACAACCTTGGGAATGCATCGCCATAGACTTAATGGGGCCTTTACCAAATGGATATATGGTGTTAGTTATTATTGACTATTATTCAAGGTATCAAGAAATAATATTTTTGAAATCTACAACATCCAGTGTCATAATAGAGCATCTCACGGAAATATTTTCCAGACTAGGAATCCCGAAAAGCATCAGGGCTGATAATGGTCGTCAATTTGTCAGTCAAGAATTCGTCGAATTTTGTAATATACATAATATAAAATTGATTCGCACACCACCTTATTGGCCTCAAGCAAATGGTGAAGTTGAAAACGCCAATAGATCGATTCTAAAGAGATTGAAAATTGCGTACGCTAATAAAAGTGATTATCAAAAGGAAATCAGGAAATATTTATTGATGTACAATGTAACACCTCATGGTACAACTGGGAAATCTCCATCACAGCTGCTGTTCAATAGAGAGATACGAGATAAAATTCCATCTATATCGGATTTGATCAATCAAGAAGGTGATCTAGAGGCAAGAGATAATGATTTGTTACGAAAACAAAAAGGAAAAGAAAGAGAGGATAAGGTAAGGGGATCAAAGTCATGTGATATTCAGCCAGGTGATAAAGTCATAACCAAGAACATGACAGTAACAAACAAATTAGAAAGTAAATTTCATGATGAAGATTTTACCGTGCAAGAAAGGAAAGGAAATGAGTTGACGTTGATTAATAAAGATGGTCATATTTACAAGAGACATACTACACATGTGAAAAAAATTCCAGAACAAGAAATATATGGGTTTGATCAAAACGCCTCAACCAGTGATTGTGACCCCGTTGGCAATTTACAAAGTCCACCCAAAAAGCTACCTCCATTGAAACTGAAAAAAGAGGAAGGGTTGTGGAGACCTGTGCCGGGCGGCGACAATGCATGTGTCGATGAGTGATGCGAGATCAGAAAAACACAACTGGTCAGGGGAGATGATTCACTCTGTGATATATGTGGAATTAGAGTTTAGTGTTATTTGGGAATTCAGCCGATTGATTATAGTCTGTCTGTATTGGTGTATATTGGGTTAATAAAGTCTATGTGAAATAGTTTTGTTCTTTCATTTAGTGGAGTACCACAAATACCATTATTTAACGAGTTTGAATCATTCAGATGATTTTTAGATCATTATTCATAAGGTGAGTTGGTGAATTTTCTGTTTATCCTTTTTCTTTCTGACGTTTTCCTTGTCATTGACGTTGTTTCTGTGTTTTCACTGTTCGTTCGTGATTTGTAATTTTTCATTGCTTTTTACTCTGCTGGTTATTGTAATTGCTTTGTTTTTCCTTGTATTTTTGATCCATTTATTGTTCATATCATTTTTTGTAATTTTTAGCCTGAAGAAGAGAAGAATTGTTTCTCGAAACGTTGCTTTTGAATAAAGTTAATAATAACTGTTCCTTACGACTGACATCTGTGTTCTTCAATAAAGGCAATGTTCAGACCGTCGAAACCTCTGAGTTTGGATGGAAATATTGCAGAAAATTGGGAGCTGTTTGAATAGAAATTTGATAACTTTCTAACAGTAACGGATCTCTCGAAATAGGATGAAGAATGAAAGGGCTGTTTTTTTTTAAACCTAATTCGAGATGATGGCTTGGAATTATTCAACACCTTCGATATGACTAGTGATGAAAAGATTAAAACAGGTGCAGAGATTTAAAGCTCCCTGTTCATCGAAGAAAAATGTTATATTCGAGGTATTTGTTTTCGATAGCATTCGTCAGAAGGAAGGAAAGTTATTCGATTTATTCTTGACTGAACTTCGGAAAGCTGTCAAGTCCACGGGATATAAAGACAAGGATGACATGATAAGAGACAGAATCTTCATGGGTATATCATAGAACTATTAAATATAGAATTTGAGTGTTGTGATAGAAAGTATGCAAAAATGAATCCTCGGAACTAGCGCCGGGAACTTTTGTGGCAATGAGAAGGGGCTTGTTATTATGTTACCATGGTTACCATAGGTGGCATAATACAAATAAACAGATTCGCTTCACCTTTCTTATAGCTAACTTACACAACGAATTAGTAAATGAAAATTGAATAAGTTTAGTTTGAGTTTTGATTGCGTTTGATTCTGTTAATATTTTCAATTTCATTTCTTGTTCATTGTTCTTGTCGTTTATTGAGTTTAATATTTTTAATATCATTTCAAATTCGTTTCTCGTTCATTGTTGTTCTTGTCGTTTTGATTGAGTTAAATTTTTCTGATATCTTTTCAACTTCGGTTCTTGTTCTTTGTTTTTGTTTATTCATTTGTTCGTTTGTTAGTTACTTGTATCCTAACTGAGATCCACAAGTAAGTGAAATACTTGTTTATAAACAAGGGTAAATTAAATATATTCTTGACAAACTCCTGAAAATTTCATTTACCTTTCTATATTTTTTTTCAGGAAATGGGTAAAACAAAGCGATGGTTTTTATGCAATAAAACAAACAAAGATGATGTTATTCTTCATCGGTGAGGTCACACTTAGAATTCCTTTATGAAAATAATTCGATAATATTTCAGTTTTCCTAAGGATGTTTCGACTTATGGAGCCTGGAAGAAGTTTTGCTTAGATGTAGTGGATATTGTTAAAAAAGAAGATGACATGTCGAAATTGTTGATTTGCAGTAATCATTTTCTGAAATCACATTACAACAATTCAAAATACCTGAAATCCAAGGCTGTACCATCTATAATAAACTCTAGGAGAGGTAAGTTGAATTATTAATTGAGTAAATTGAATAACATCTTTTCTATTGAGTTGTTAGTTCTATTGATTTTCTGTTTGATGAGTAGCCTAAATAGTGGTTTAATCCAAGGAATGCAACATTTATCATCCATTCCATATCTTAATTTTATTTCAGATATGAATGATGGAGCAACATATCGTTTTACTAATGATGATACACCTATAGCCACAGAAACGATAAGTAAGTTTGAATAACCAACGATATAGAACATATATTATCATTTCAACTGCCGTTGTAGGAAAATTTGATTTCCTTTCGTTATAATTTGGACCAAATAGCTAGTACCTACTAACTACTCACAAATTGAAATATAATTTAACTTTTTTATTGTTTTCTGAATGACAAATTTCTCAGACTCACCATTTCTTCACTGATAGGAGATTTAAACCATCAGTTGATATAAGAAGATATCTTTATAAAATGCTTTGAAATAGCAATTCTCAACTTTATTTTCATTTAAATGATTTACATCAAGGCATTTTCTCCCTTCAAAACATTGAAGGTCCTATGAATACATAGGACCTTGAAGAATGATGTCATACATAAAGAATTTCTTTCAGCTGGATTGAAAAAAAGGAAGTTCAGAGATGACACTCTAATGACTCCTACAATGAACTTAAAAAAATGTCGAGGAACAACTCAAACTCTGCTTATACAAAAAAATGCTACAATAAGAAGGTTGCAACAACGTTGCAGAAGATTAAAAAATAAAGTAAAGAGCTTAAAAGATCTTATCCGACTCCTGAAGAAGAACTTCATATCAAAAGAAGTTGAGGAAATCATTTTGGTAAGTATATCAAACATTCACTATAGTTTGAAACTTAATGGAAAGTTTTTCAAGGAAAAAATTATGATTATGATACATATTCATATCAGAAATCAACAAAATTTCCATTTTTATAGAATTTATAATAAAAGCTTTAAAAGAAATGTATTTTCATGCATTCTATAAAGAATTCAATAAACAGTTTTGAAACTATTTACAGTTTTTCTACCACTCCTTACCATTTTCCTAAAACCTTGTCCTTTAGTCCTATTTCATAGAACATGGGAAAAGGGTATAACTTTTACTAAACCTGCATTAACTCTTATCTTTTCAATTCAGGAGAGTGTACCTATGCCTTTCCAAGACATATTGAAGAGAAGAATAAAGAATAAGATATTGAGAAAAACAAACAACATACTCAGAAGAAATGAGAAAATTTGCTGACTCTTCAGTTCTATTCATCGAGAGCATATGAATATGTTCGAAGAACTTGGAAAAATCTTCTACCACATCCATCTACCATACGCAATTGGTATAGTGTGGTAGATGAAAAGCCGGGTTTCACAAGAGAATCGTTCAGTGCTCTGAAGAATATTTCTTCAGAAAAACAAACTGTTTGTAATATCGTCATAGACGAGATGAAAATTAAGGAGGAACTTGTTTATTCTGGCAATAGGTTTTATGGTGTAGTAGACATGGGAACGGAGTTAATTTCTCAACATGAGGGAGCTACAAAAGCTTCATATGCCTTGGTGTTTATGGCGGTGACGATTAATGACCATTGAAAAATACCCGTAGGGTATTTTTTAAATATAAGTTTGACTGGCCAAGAAAGATCTGATTTGTTGGTTAAATGCTTGGAGCTGATTCATGAGTCAGGAGTCATTGTTCATTCTATTACATTTGATGGGGCAGCATCAAACCTCTCAATGTGTCAACATTTGGGTGCAAATTTCAATATTTTCTCACCAAATTTTAAACCTTGGTTCACAAACCCATCATCTGGTGAGAAAATATTGATATTTGTGGATGCCTGCCATATGATGAAACTGGTGAGAAACACTCTTGGAGACTGGGGTGTTTTGAAAAGAGGTGATAGCTCATTCACTGGAAATTTATTGCCAATTTAGTAGGCATCCAGAAAAAAGAGAGTTTGCATGCTGCCAATAAATTATCAAGCAAACATTTGAAATATAATGATAATGGAATGAACGTCAAATTGGCAGTACAAACACTCAGCTTCAGCACTGCCAAAGCTTTAACGTTCTGAAAAATGAAAGGCTATGAAGATTTCCAAAATTCTGAAGCAACTTCAGAATTTTGTGAAGTCTTCAATAATGCGTTTGATATGTTGAATGTACGGAATAAATTTTCAAAAAAAATATACATAATATACATAAGGACGGCAAAAGAAATATAGTGTTCAAGGAAAACTAGATTTTTAGGATTCATCGTAGACTTGAAGAACATGACCGAATTATTCACCATATTGTCACAAAAAGGATTGGAATATTTATTAACTTTCAAACTCTCTCAAGATCTGTTGGAGACCATCTTTAGCGCGGTCAGAAGTAGGGGGGTTTCAACAACAATCCTAATGCCAAGCAATTTGAATCAGCATACAAACGTCTTCTGGTGAAGCACGAAATAAGTACATCCAATTCAAATTGCTTGGCAGATGGTATTGAAATTTAGAAAGCCTCTTCCCGCAGAAGTTTGCCAGTTTCAATTGGAGATGAAGAGGAACTGACATACTTCGACCACGACTACATAAGGACTATATGGAGTATTTCACCTTTTGTCGACGATGTGGTGAATTATATTGGGGGCTTTATAGTTGGGAAATTGATTAAAAGGAGGATTATCACATGCAATATCTGCCTCAATCATCTTGAAGTGAAGAATACCACTTCCACATTAACCCTTCCTTTATCCATCCAGAGATGTGATCCACATATGTGAAGTGAGTGAAAACATCATAAGATGTTATAAAGATAAGCTATTCAATAATCCTCAAGTGATCAATTTCCTAACAAATAATGCAATGGGTAAATGATCAGGCTACTTTTGAATCCAGTGAAATGGATTGCCACATAAAGAGCCAGGATATTTTTGAAAATCATAAAATTATTTTGATAAAAGTAATTATAAAAATTTATTTGAAAGTTCGAATTTATCATTAATGTAAAATAGATTCTGAAAAAAAAAAACATATACGAAAAAAATATTCTAGGCTCATTATATTCAGTGGTCAATAATCCCAGTTTCCTTGGTCATAGCTGATAAATCAGACCCTTGCTTCAAAAGTGACAAAACTCAAAATATATTCAAATGCTAAATATTTTCTAATTAATTGGAAAAATGAAAAAGATATCTGCTTTGATATGTAGGTATCTATATGATATATGTAGGCCCCACTGATGTGGGTAATAGTATATTCTAAAACAAGTTGCAGAATGGGCTCCTAATCCAACACGAATGCGAAAACAAAAACAAGCGACAAGGAGCGAGTTTTCGAAAAACATGAGTGTTGGAATTGCCTTTCTGCCACAAGTTTTGTTGAAAACTCCCGAAATTCAAAAAAGAATTCGGATTTGTGACTTTTGTATTGTATCTTGGCAGTTGGTGTGACTTACGAAATTTGACAGATTACGGAATTTGAATTGATTTGATAATTGATAAGATCGGAGGTCAGTACTGAAAACAAAAATATAACTGAAAACAAGGCTGTAATGAGTTTCATTACAGCACTACTTTTAGTACTGTAATGAACTCATTACGATACTCAAATAGGGAAATTTTTTTATGATTTAATGTAGACCCGTTTACTGATCTTTTCCATATCATTAACTGGAAGAAGTAAATTTTGAGTTGTCTTACTTTTGAAGCGAGGGGTTCAAGTACTTCGTGAAAATACTCAAATCAACTAATTTTTATTTGATTAACCACAACTGGATGGACATTGTGAAAATACCAATTTAAACAAACTGGAGAAATAATTTCACCTGGCTGGATGTTCGAACTGAATTTTTGACAAAACTATGTGATTGATCAAAAATTTACAATGCTTACAAATATTATAAATCTGAAGGTCTGTGTGTTTGTGAATTTGTTTGTCTTTGAAGAACTCCAGAACCAGATATCTGATTTTGATGGAAGTTTTACTATTATATAGAAAATATATTTGAGTAAGCGTGTGTGGAAAGACATATGAGGCAGACAGAGAAAAAGTGGTATAAGTCACAAATTTCGAATGTTTGAGTTATACCAATATTTGGGTACATGAGGTTGCATATCATTCTTCTAATAAGTGGTATAAGTTGAATAATTTTTTCTCATACCTATCAATGCTATTTTCGATCAATTGCAACATGAAACCTAAATTTCCCAACATTTCATTTAATTGCAGTTAGACCCCTTTTCCTCTGAGCCACTCATGTAACATGAACACCCATGTTTTTTTTCTTTTGTCCTTGTCCATTCAATTATGGTGCACTTCTAGAAATTCAAATAGAAACAGAAAATCACTCGGTTAACTAGATTGGTCAAAAACAACTTTATTTACTTTTATGTATAGATGTTTTAATTTAATTGATGATTAATGTTCCGTAATTCAAAATGAATGCTTTTTATACTCAAGAATCCGAACCTAAGAAGCTTCTACAAGTCCCCGTCAAAACAAACAAGTTATTCATAAAATGAAATTATTACATAATAGCCATGTCGGTACATATTGTCTATCCTACAACTATGGTTTTCAAATCATATTTTCACTGGGATGCACTAGGAAGTTTGCCCTCTTTGTTATATCCCCACATTGTCCAAATAGCACCAACAAATAAACATCAACACATTCACTCAATCTATACAGATTGTCTCAAAAATAATGCTTGGGAACATTTCTTCTACTCATTCTCACTGATTGTATAGATACATTGACAAGGTTTATATACTTTCAACAAGCTCTTCTGATAATGAATTAATGTATTTTATTCATGCCACCATTTCATCATCATCACTATATATATATATCAGCACCTCAGAGGTAAAGTGTGTTAAGTCACTTTTTTTTCAGACACGAACTATCTACAATATTGGATTCACATTAGTAGATTCTAGCTAGTGGAACACATTTTTGACTACCTAGATATATCAAGTCGCCAAATAATGGCAGTGAACATTCTCTGAAACAATAATCGAACTGAAAAATCTCTATTTTGTCCAATTTTGAAATTGTGACTTAACACACTTTACCTCTGGGGTGCTGATATATATATATATATATATATATATATATATATATATATATATATATATTATATATATACTTTTGGTTTCAACATTTATTGTATTATTTTAGCTCTCTATTTTCATAAGAATATATATATATATATATATATCATCACTATAAACTACTATAATGCAGTGAATGATTCTTCATGATTTTCCATGTAGAGACAGCGATCTGAAATTATGAAATGTTTGGATAAATAAAAGTATTAATATAAAACTGTGTTTATTGAAGAAAAATTTGATGTAGATTCAACAGATTTGATGGGTGGGAATGAAGTTACAGATATTTAACTTTATAGGTCATTCAGTCATTTGGGTAAAACAAAATGTATTCTTAATAACTCGTTAAACTAGTAAAAAAAAATTCCATGAGAGATACTCAATACCATCCAAGAAATGGAAAAATAACAGCGGCATACACTTTAGAGTACATGATAACAAAAAATACAACTGCATCCAGTGCCATTTGAAAATGGAGAACCAAAACAAAGTTCCAGTTATCATTCACAATCCCCTCTTGTTATTTCGCCCAATTATATTAAAAATTTAACCAAAATTTTCGATGTTGACAACACATGATTCCCAAAAATTCAACTCAAAATTTAGATTAAAAGACAAACTGCTCTGGTTTTTATTTTTCCTTTAACTTTTGAGTTTTTTCAATAAATTATTCGACAATGAGGCATTCACATGCTACCTATAACATATATGCTGGAAATGAATATGCATTAGTAAATTATCATAGTAAGATGAAAAAATACATACCTGCCTACACCAAACAATTTTTAGCCATGTACAGGGTGACTCACTTATCTTGGTAACCCTAATTTTCTCGAAAACGTCCGAATATTTTTTCATTCTGTGAATGGCGTTTTGAACAAGTCAATGTCGACTTGAGATGCGCATGAAAATCTACGGAATAAATAAAGACGCCAGGCGTCGGGCGCTATCAAAAATTTTTTCTCCAGGGACATACCTTTTTTATCATGTCATTCGGAAGAATGAAATTCTTATCCATTTCTAACCGTTTTATGTTAATTCTATTCCATTTATTTTTTTCTGTATTGTGGTAGTATGCCTTCATTTGGAGACATATATATGATTTTGTGCCTTGAATTCAAGAAAGCTAGTTTTCTAAACAATCTGCCTCCTCAAATGAGATTAAATATGTGGATACATCAAGATGGGGCTCCATGTCACAACGCTGCCATTGTGAAGAGACATTGAGATAAAAAAAAATTCGAAAATAAATGGACCCTTATATTTTGACCAAAGCAAATTATAATGATATAGGGAAATGATATAACTTATGTATTGATCATGATGGCTAGATGACCTAGATATGATTTTGTTTCGTGAAATGACGGAGGTTTCATGACAAACTATTTCTCTATTATAATATTAATTAAATATTATATCTCTCTTATATAAATAATATATCACTCTTGTGGGATGTTATTCTATCTTTTATCCATCTAGAAGTCTGACCTATGTAAGTTTCTTCACAATTGCCACAGGGTTTACTATAAACTACTCCAGATTCAAATTGCTCTTTCTCTTTATCTTTCAGTAGACTGTAAACCAACTTATGAATAGTATTATTGGTAGTTTTAATAATTCGTATATTCTTTAATTCAAGAATATACGAACGACTGTAAACCAACTTATGAATAGTATTATTGGTAGTTTTAATAATTCGTATATTCTTTAATTCAAGAATATACGAATTATTAAAACTATGAATAATACTATTCATAAGTTGGTTTACAGTCGACTGAAAGATAAAGATCACATCACCTATTTCAAAATCAGAACCTCATAAATAATAAGAACCAATGAAATTTAAGAAGAAGCATACAATTTTATGCTACCTCCACTGAAAGATGTCAGATGAGTTAATTCTATTATTGACATGTTCTGTATTTATATTTCAACTATTTCTTGCTGAATATTTGGTTTTTTATCTTTAGACTGCCCAGAAGGAAGGAAATCACAGTATATGTATGTTAGTTGTCTCTGTTCCCATTGTTATCTATATGTATTTTCATATTACAGATCCTTGAAAAAGGTAACAACATTTACCGAAAGCTAGGATAATATAAAAGTGTATAACTGAGTTTCCTTGATCGAACATCCTGACAACATTCTTCTTTATGTATATATATATATATATATATATATATGGGGTGAGGGCGTGCCCCCACCTGAGATTTTGGTCCTCCCTATCGTTTTTTGCACGACACTCTCAATATAATTTATCTAATCCTGAGAGCGAGAAGAAAGTGTTGGATTCACAACAGATTTCCGGATTCCAATAGACTAACTATGTAATCGGCAGAGGTATTTAATGAATTGATAACTTCCTGTGGCGTGTAGAGCAACTTTCGGATGTACAAAATTCATGGAAAGTTTTCGTTGACGATTAATTCAATTCCATGATTTTTGTTTATCCCAAAAGCGCTCAACGCACCCCTAAAGAAGTGATAAATTCATAAAAGTACCCATGCGTATCGGCATTCTCGACAATCGTTACCAGATGATCGTTTAATGGACGGTTGTTTTTATCGGACGGCATCTTTGATGCGGAGTTCTTCAAGGGGCAAGTGGAGCTACTCTTATATTTCAATAATTATTGTCCATTCTGCAATAAGGACATTTTTTTCTGAGAAGGAGGAAATATATAATCTTTACATTTGTATTCCATTCTAGAGAAAAAGTATTTGAATTCGAAACCCGTTGAGACTGTATTCAGGGAGTATTTTTAGTGTCCTTGCCTCAAATTGTGTTATTGAAGGTAAGTTCTATAGTTATTCAAGTAGCTGATTTTTCCGTGAGGCGCCTCTTGTATGTTATATTCTACTTTTTGCTTTAAATATGAATAATTCAATACATAATGAAGGTCAGAACATTATTACACAATTTCTTTCTCCTTATTCGAAATATTGGGGCCATAGGATGAACTCATCAATGTGACGTTTCAACTATTATATTTTAATGTGACATGTTCTTTCGAGCATTTAGGCCGTCGTCGTAGATTAGTTCTCGACGTTTCGCCAGTTCGAGTGTCTGGCATCTTCAGGAGTTATATTTCAGGAGATGTTCTCACTGGACACTCAGGCAGTTCAGTCGAGTGAGAACATCTCCTGAAATATAAATCCTGAAGATGCCAGACACTCGAACTGGCGAAACGTCGAGAACTAATCTACGACGACGGCCTAAATGCTCGAAAGTACATGTCACATTGAACGATGGCCGCGAAAGCCTCAACCAATATATTATATTTTAGTTTATCAATCAGAAGTGTGAGAGAACAGAAACGTGTTAGTCTTCGGGAACTGCCGATAGAAATGAAAACTAAGTAACTTGTGAATGATGTAGTGGAGCGTCGAACTATTAGATTATTATTTCCGAATAATTTTTAATTTGTAAGGAATTATTAACCAATTTGTAGACCAAAAATAATTGGAAAATAATAATCGAATAGTTCGACACTAGGTACAATTTATATGTTACTTAGATTTCACTTCTATCGGCATTCCCGAACGACTTCATTTTTTTTTTGTTTAGTCACTTTGACCTATGTTTATATTTTTAAGATAAATTCACCTCTGGAAAATATATGGATATTCGAAAATTTTTTGAAAGGAAATCAACTCCTTCAAAAAAATTTTGCTTCGTACACAAATGTAGACAGAGAAACAATACAAGAAGAATATAACGAACCGGACCGTGCAACAACTTCGTATGAATTCTGTAAGACTGTAAGACAGATATGCCATGCCCACTCTGTGGTATTACGATTCAGTATTTTGTTCTCAGAATTAAAAATATTTGTATGTGTTGTTTCTCTTGTATTTTATAATTTGTTAAGTTTGATACTATATTTGTTGTTTTCATTTTCTGGAGAAGTTTTGTATCATTTCAGATAATATTTTAGTTTCTTGTTTCAAAAGTCATTGCTTGATTCATTTAATGGTCCATTATTATTCATATATGATTTATATGAATATCGTTTTATCGAGCGTATATGTATATTTGTTTTTATTTCGTTATTACTCGTCTTTATTCATTGGCAATTATAATATTTATTTTATTTTATTCTCCATATTATTTATATTTCAATTTTCCTCATTTTTCTGTTAATGTTTTTTCATGGACTGATATTTGTTTCGAAAACAGTTACCGTTTTATTTTATACACATAACCTTATATTGTCGACGTTACAAAAAATTTCGAAGTAGTAAATTTCATCAATTTGACTTTAACCTCTTTCATTTGAGAACAAATTCTTGAGGCGCCTGTGCATGAATATGAAGAAAAATTGAAAAAAACGAAGCATTAACCTTCGCCTGAGCCTCATCGTTTTCGAAAATTTTTATTTTGCCGCCCCCTTGAGAAAAAATCCTGCGGGCGCCCATGGAAGGATGTATTAGATGTGAGAAAACCCATACCTATAGTTCTGTGGTTGTGGTAATGACGTGTTCATCTGTGCATGACATAACCAATAATGTAATGTAACCTGTGTTAAGGCGCCTACAGACGACTGGGCAAGCCTCGGCCAACGTCCGCTCGTTCCAACGTTGGCGTATCGAGAGCATGCAAAACATAGGCAAGTAAAAATGATATAGCGAGCCTAGGCCAGCGTTTCAGCGAATGTTGGTTCCATGGAGATAGGTTAGTTCATTCTCGATATATGTCATGTCATGACATTTTCTATCTTGTCAGTATTAGCGACTCAAAGGAACGCGAACGTTGAATAAGCGTGAAGAAAAATGATATACCTCGCTCCGAAAATATCTCAAAACAATAAAAACTTCTTGCAGGTAGGTACTTTTTCAATGGGAATACGATACCATACTCCCCTCAGTTTTTATATCTAGTAAAAATGGTGAAAAACACAACTTTTCTTTTTCAAATGGAATGATATCTCTTTTGATTTCATGTTATAGAAATAGTAATAATTATATGATTTCCAAAAGTATACCAGGTGTTAAGAAAAAACGTACTTTGGGAGCCAATTCTAGACCTCAAAAGGAGTAAATGGTTTCTTATGAATATGAGTCAGTAGTTGAGCCGTTTTGTAGATATGAGCGATTTACGATTTTCGAAATATTCACTACTGATGCAACTACATAATACCATAAACTACAAAAGATATTCGATTTATTAATAACTTCTAATCTTTCACACAATGTGTTCCATATGACCACTTATTACCATATCAATTCAAGAAGTGGGTGTACCGTTGTGTATATACGCACAGGGTGGTCAAAATTGGTGATACATGAACTACAACAGAAATGGGGATAATGACCAAAGTTGAAATCGCCAAAATTTCAATTATGGCTTATAACTCGTATGTACGTACTCTTTCGAAAAGACTCATTAATAATAGAACATGAATTAATGTCACATGTAGAGCCACATGAAACATCCACCCCCTAAGCGGAATGAAAAACCATTAATTTATGAAATTCCATCCAACTGCACATGAACCTACAAATTATGAAAATCTGGAATGATGTTTATTTGAAAAGCTTTTTTGTACAACATGAGATCAAGAAAAGATACTATTCGTATTTGTAACAAAGAAGTTGTTTGAGTATGTTGTCTTATATTTCCAGTGAAAAAGAACCTCTACTAACTTTTTGACGTTTTTAGATATTCTCGAAATCTCGCTCGAAATCGAAGAGGTTTTTTCGAAATCGACAAAATATTGAAATTTTATTTTATTTTCAAAATGAATGATGATATCATGTAGAAGTTATCACTAATGCAATTTTCGGAAAAATTTAGAACCAGCAGAAACCAAGCAATGCACTTTTTCTCTCGATTTTGACTGTCGTCGTGCATTCATTCTGGACGTTTCGCCAGTTCGAGTGTCTCGCATCTTCAGTTATATTTCAGGAGATGTTTTCCCTGAATTAAGCTGCCTGATTATGAAAATCAGGCAAAATAATTAATCAGGCAGCTCAATTCAGCGGGAATATCGTGTGAAATATAACTCCTGAAGATGCGAGACAGTCCAACCGGCGAAACGTCGAGAATGAAGTCACGGATCTGGCATCTTCAAGAATTATATTTCAGGAGATGTTCTCCCTGAATTGAGCTGCCTGATGATAAATATCAGGTAAACTAATTAATCAGACAGCTCCATTCAGCGAGAACATCTCCTGAATATAATTCCTGAAGATGTCAGACACTCAAACTGCCGGAACGTCGAGACTGAACCCACGACGACGGCCGAAATGCTCGAGAAGAAAGGTGATATTGATCTATGGCTGCAAAAGCCTTAACCAATTCAAAAAACAAACAGTTTCTGTTTCTCTGTATACTAAATGTAGCGAACCAACAAACTAACATTATACATCAATGTATCATTGTTATTTCAAATTCAGAAATTATCCTACAACCATTTGAGGATTCAACAGACGATATGACGTACTTTACAAAACACCAAAAATAACCAAATTTCTTGACATACCTAATACAAGATTAAAACTAAATAATATAAAATCCCGAATATGTCCCGCGAGTCGTGTGTACTGGCAAGTTTCGAAAATTCCCTTTGATGTGTGTCATAAATTCGCCTTCTAGGCGAATCCCGGCCAACGCCAGCGTTCGCCTTGCCTTGCCATATGTTTTGCATACACACGATGCGCCAACGTTGGAACGAGCGAACGTTGGCCGAGACTTGCCATGTCGTCTGTAGCCGCTCGAACCCTGGCCAACGCCAGCGTTCGCCTTGCCTTGCCATTTGTTTTGCATACACACGATGCGCCAACGTTGGAACGAGCGGACGTTGGCCGAGGCTTGCCCAGTCGTCTGTAGGCGCCTTAACAGACATAAGCATGGACTTTTGAAATGACAACTGCAAATTGGTCACTGCGCTCTCTCTTTATATGGTGTCAGCTATTCCTCACCTTTCTGGAGAAAATCCATTCTTCAGAATTGTATTTACTATCTCCACAATTTCATTCTGCGTTTCAAATGGCAAGTTTTTCAGTGCTTGATTAAGACTTTATCATTTCCTGGGGCATTTCTTTTTTTGAGTTTTGTCAAAAGTTCTTCTCTCTATACAGGGTGTTCGACGGCGTTTCTGGGGAACTGGACCTATTTGAAATCTGAAGATTGGGATTATGTTATTGTGTGACATTATCTACCGAGCTAAAATATTTTTGGAGCCTGACCACTTTCACTTATGCCGAGAGAGAAAAAAAATTTTTCAAAAATTTTTTTGTTTTTTTTGTTTTTGAATTTGACAGAGTATGCGATTCTGAATACAGTCGTACTCAAATCGTTCCATTCGTCAGAATACTTTCCAAAATTTAAAAAAAAGACTCAAGAAAAAATTGAGATCAGAGTATTCGGTATTATGTTTGTTATTTCTAATCTAGATATCTTAAGCACAAACGGTTTTCACGCTTATAGTCGAAGAAAGTGGAAATATTGTATATTCTCGTCACAGGGTATTCCAAATGTTGGGTCAAAAATTAGGATCAAGATTAGCTAATAACTTTCGTTTTTCAAATTAGAACCCTATTTTTCCATGATTGCGTTGGATTCTGCGAAGAAAAATGATGACCCCAGCCCATCGAAGGGCGCGTTTGGATTTTGCGAGAGAGCATATCCATTGGGAAGAGGCCGATGGGGAAAGAGTTCTCTTCACAGATGAGTTTAGATTCTGCCTCCACCATTATGATCGACGTTCCCTTGTATACAGACGTCCACATGAAAGATATGCTCAGTGCAATTTTCTGAATACTAATGGTTTCGGGGGAGAATCGATTATGGTATGGTGTGGAATATCTTTGACTGCTCGCACAGACCTAGTGGTCAATGATAATGGAGCTATGAATGCAGATAAGTATATAAGGAACATTCTTGAAGAACATATAGTGCCATTTGCCCCATACATTGTTGAAAATTTCATTTTTATGGACGATAATGCCAGACCCCATAGTGCGCGCATCGTTCAGGAGTACCTTGAAGAGGTTGAAGTCTCTCGAATGGAATGGGACAACCTCAATAGAAGGCTGAGAAGTTCAGAAAAGCATCCAGCTACTCTAAATGACTTTAATGAGATCACTCATTTTGAGTATGAACCGTCGTTGCCGAGCTGTAATTAACGCAAGGGGTGGAAATGCCAAGTATTAAATCACTTATCAGCATTTCAGTATTTTGAAAATTGTTCATTTCTTTTCTTTCACATAAGATTCTGTGAAATCCTGAATTTTTCTTCCATTTAATGTGTCTTTTTTCTGTAATAAATGGGGAAATTAGTAATTTCCTCATTAAAAATGCAATATTGAAACCTCTCAATACGGCACTGTATCCGAGGAATGCATAACGATTCCACAGCTACGTACCATCAATCAATCAACACACATTAAAATAAATCCGTTCAGCGCAGTCTAACTACGAGACGCAAAGAAATCAATCTGTGACAAATATTAACTATTCACCCCGTCATGATAAATATTCGAAAACGGCCGTTTTCGAATAGTTTATTATAAATAAAAGTTGTGGATTTATTAGAGTTCATGATCTTCAAACTCATGAAAACTAACACTTCCATACTTAAGAAAGACATAAGAAGGTATTATTTATTATTATGGGTCAAAAAGAGTATCTAGAACCGTGGGAGTTGAAAACGGCCAACTGGCATTTTTTTGATCCTCCCACAAAGAGGAAGAACCTTTAAAAAAGGAATCTTATTGGTAATGACAACTTTTGAAGGGGGTAAGAAACACCCACAAGTACAGGAATAGTTAATTTTTATCGTCAAGGGATAATAAGTACCGTTTGGGAAAAGGACCAAAAGGGGTTCATCGACGTACTCGCGGAGTTCGGCTCACGGTTTATTTTTGGGAGTGAAATAGAAAATTTCACATTCAGTTGTAAGTCTCAAGCGGAGACTTGTAGATTTTGTATTGTAAAGTCACGTACTCGTCGGTATAACACGAAACCGAAACGGAAGTGCGTGTAGGGAAGACGGTGCACGGAAGTGCGTGTAGGGAAGACGGTGCACGGAAGTTGATCAAAGAGGAAGGATCGCTTCGTGGATAACAGTGGAGTAAAGCCGAATTATAAGAAAGAGATCAAGGTCAGAATTTTCCAATTTTTTTTATGAGAATAGTCAAGTCCAAAAGTCTTGTCATCTCTTATCTCCTATCTGCTCACAACTTACATTTCCTTAGTGTTAGGTTATTTTGGATTTTTTGTAAATAAGTAACCCAGGGAACAGGAAAACTTACATTTTCTTCATTAAATTTTCTTATACAATCTGAGGTACAGACGTAAGGATTACTTTGTTACCTCAGTATATTTTGTAGGTATTTTGGAAAATAGATTTTTTTTGTTAAGTTATTTCAATAGTTTCAATTATCCCTAAAACTGAGAACTCTCTAAAAGAAAAATAACACTAAGACCTTCTCAATTCTGCAGAAGGCCGTACCCACTCAAATTTTGTTTATTGGGCTGACATGAAGCCGCTCTCATACGTCAGCCCCCTTAACATCTAGAAAATCCCTTATGAACAAAGTCACTTTTTATAAAAAAGGATAATGCTCATATAAAGGGCTCTATTATAAACTGGTGACAGCGTTTGGGATTGTGTTTATTTTTTTTAAGAGAGAGTTTTAGTTTTGGAATTTTTGAAACTTTTTCGAGAAAAAAAAAATTTTTTTTTTTGGGTGAGCGTATTTTCGTGTGATTGAGGATTTTCAAGGAAATTGAAGATGTTTCATTTTATGAATAGGAAAATGAATAAATAGAGTTGAGGAGAAAGTATTTTTGTGAGGTGATAGGCTGTATAGAGTGCCAAGTTTGATTTTGGAGGTGTAGGAGATTTTTGGACGAAGGACCATCGTTTTGAGGATTGAACAGAATATTTTATGGGGATTAATTATATCTATTGGTGCTATTTTTGCGAAAACGAATTTAATTGAGACTGGAGTGAGGATTGTGAATTTTGAGAAGTAGAAGTATTAAGAATAGATTAATTTTCAGAATCTGATTCTTTCAAGTTTTCGAGAAAACAAAAACAAACTAAATTTAGGTAAAGCTTACGGTAAAGCTGAGTTAATTTGCAGGAAGTATTGATCTTCTCAAAATTCGATCCTGAGCTAAATATAGCATTTTTTCTCTTTCAGGACGCTGAAAATATTTTTGGATTTTCGTATTGGAAATATAATTGAATTGTATTTCAGAAACTACTTTTTTTGGAACTATTTTTTTCAGGGAATATTTTTTCTATTTCAGGAAATATTCGGTTCATTTTTTGAGGTATATTTTTTCAGGCAGAATTGATTTAAATTTCTGTTATCATTTGGTTTACAGGATCTAATTGGTAACTTATTTCGTCATTATTTCAAGAAATATATATTTGCGTGAATTTGGTTGATTTGATTATATTTTCTGAGTCATATTTTAGAAAGTTGTTGAAGTTTTAAGAAGCAGGTCATTTCGTTAATTTTTCTGTTTGATATTTATATTCAAAAAAATTTCGTAGCCATGGCACAAAATCCGTTTGTATATCCGTTAGGAATGTTAGCGACTACACTTGACAGTTTCTCGGGAAAGGATGCAAATCGATATTTCGAAAATTTAGAATTACAGGCGAAATTAGATGGGTGGAGTGAGGATGACACTCTCACTCTACTTGAATTAAAATTAATAGGGGATGCGTATAATTTTTATAAATCAGATCTTACGTTTAGTACTTTAACGTACAAAGATCTGAAAGCGAAATTTCTACAAAAATTCTCAGCGATAAGGTTGCCGGGGGAATTTCAGTGGGATTTGAGCCGTTGTTTTCAAAGGCAGGAAGAAAGCGTTTCTTCGTTCTGCACGCGACTACGTACTCTAGGAGCGAGTTTATTGAAGGAAGATCTTTCTGGAGCCATCCATGAGGAGGAAGCTGGTATTAGAAAAAAAAACCGGGACCTGACTCTAAACCAATTTAAAATTGGACTGAGGAAGGAGATTTTGAGAGAAACAGGAATATTTTTATTGAGAGAGGAAAATTTGACGCTAGAAAAAGCAGAGGAATTGGTGAAACTGCAGAAAATAAATATGAGAATGCTGCAAGGGAGGGTAGCGAATATGCGAATATCGGCAGTTGCGGCCGATCAGACGTGTCAACTGTGCGATAAACGAGGACATTCCGCTAAGGAATGTAGAATTGTCCGGCAGAGCAGAAGGAATATGGGACAAAACACTGTATCAAGGTGTTTTTCGTGCGGCCAAGGGGGCCACTTTGCCAAAGAATGTTGGAAAAGAGAAAATCCTAGACAGGGAATGCAAGGTGCATGCCACACTTGTGGAAAAGGGGGACATTGGGCCAAGGAATGCCCCCAGAACTCACACGGTCAAGGAGTCGTGAAAGACGACTCAAAAATGAATACGACGAATAATTATCCCAGGGAAGAGCAGAACGCATGGGATATTAGTCCATCTACAGGAGCGATTCCGAAAGTACCGAAACCTAATATTCGACTGGCAGATATCAACAGACACCTCCAAGGCGATGGTCGAAACCAAATAGAGGGGAAAAGCAATTCGGTTTCACCAGGGGGAGGTGAAAAAATGGACATTTCAAGGGCAGTTATGTTTATTCCTGGAATGACAGAATCACATGATGTGCCGAATATGGTAAAATTAAAGGTTAATGGGACACTGGCTACTTGCCTGTGCGATACAGGGGCGGCGGTCACACTTGTAAAGAGTGAGCTTGTCGAGGAACGAAAAGTTAATAGAGGCGAATTCGGCGTACCGTTAACGAGCGTGACAGGTCACAGTTTACATATCTTGGGCACGAGCGATATTTTCGTGGGACCAACAGAGGAAAAATTAGGTACTAATTGGACCGCTGTCATCTGCGATGAAGCGATTTGGGGAAACGTTCAAGTGATTTTAGGTAGGGATTTCCTTCACCTAAATCAGACCTCTATCATTTATGGAGAGGAACCATATGTCATGATTTGGGGGTGGAAATTTCGGTTGTACAATAAGAAAGATTTAGGGGAACAGACACTCGTGAATAGCGAATGTATAGAAAGAAGTCTAGGAATAATTCATTATGAAGGTCGTGAGCGCGAGATTACTTCTCAGATTATGTTTAGGAAAACTAAACATTCGAAGGCGCGTAACTTAAGGAAAGTTGGTACTCAGGTAGGAGCGAAGGCAAGTGAACGATTGCCGAACGTTAAGTCTAGGATGACGGGGGAAAATAACGGGTACGGTAATATTGTCAAAAACGAAGGAAATCCGTGGGGGAAAAGCGATAAGGAATCAAAAATGAAACGTTCCAATGGGATAAAAACAGTCAATTCTGAAACCGGAGATAATATATATTTGGGAAAAATGAGGTTAGAGCAAGGTATACCGGTCAAACTCTGGGATGGCCCTTCAAAGAGTTTTGGACGGACCAACCCAGTAAAGTACAAAGTAGGAAAACAAGACCAGGAGAATGAAGGATTAGTATGGAGAATTCCTCAACGTCGATCTGGTAGATCATGGCGTTTACCAGAACGACGGGGATACTCGTAAATTAAAGGTAAAATCTCGGGTACGAGGGGGCGAGTCTTTTGACGAGTCTCCCAGATGAAGTGAATCGCCGTCTGCCCATTTCGTAGATTCCAGGGATTCACTCACACCTGGAGAGGATTCCTATATATATATATATATATATATATATATATATATATATATATATATATATATATATATATATATATATTAGATATATATATATATATATATGGTTTGGATCAACCTGCAATTGCTTTAAGAGCCTTCTACGAGAAAACCTAGCGAAAACCTAGGGAAAACCTTGTCAACGAAGCTAACCGAGTACCCATTGATAACCGCAAACTGTTTTATATTGAGCAGCTCCCTCGTGAAGCATAACTGAGACAAAGGCAAAGTGAAGAAACGATGAAACAAATAATTAAAGCCTGCCAGCTTATGCGAGAAATGGTGGAAGGAGTCGAAGGGTATCAAATGGTTAGTCTGTGTAGGTTTTCTGAATATGTCAAACTGAATCTAGTCATCTAATCTAAACAACCTTAAGTCCAGGAAATTAAGGGATGAATCCTGTTCAATTTCCACTGTGAAATTCATGTTATTGTGTAAGCTATTGAGCCAAGTTAAAAAAGAATTTAACTCCTCCAAGTCACCAGTCCAAACCATCAAAATATCGTCAACATATCTGGAGTAAAATTTAATCTTGTTCGTGAGGGGGTTACTCTGGTTAAATAGTAAAGATTTTTCAAAATAGCCCATAAAAATTTCTGCCATTAGGGGAGAAAGCGGGTTACCCATTGGCAAACCCTCATTTTGAACAAAAATCTGATTATCAAAAGAAAATTGACTCTGTTCTATACACAATTGAACTAAGGAATAAGCTGCTTGACACGTTTCATTGCTAAGGGTGGAAGAGTCGAGCAAGTCTTTAAGCAGATTTAAAGCTTGTAGAACAGGAATATTAGTAAATAAGTTCTGTACGTCTAATGAAACCAGTCTACAACCCGGACCAAATGACACACCCCGAATCCTATTAACCAAGTCGGTATTATTTTTGACTGAATGGGGTGACATATAATCAACATTACTCATTATGAATCTAGAAAGAAATTTCGCCAGTTTATGTGATATACTACCAACGTATGACACAACAGGTCCAATAGGAATGTTATTCTTGTGCAGTTTAGGTAAGCCATACAAACGCAGTAAATGATGATTCATAGGTAACAGAGTCCTGTAGTTTTCACATATCAAAGGAGCATATTGTTTGAAGGTGCTCTCAAAATGATGGTACCCCTGTTTAAGAGATCCACTAAACTCACCAATGCCATTCTCATTAAGAAACGCCAATACCTTTGTCACCTAATCGGAACGGCTCAGTACCACAAGGCAGTGACCCTTATCTGCTTTGGTGAGAAACAAGTTGTCCCTGATAGTTTTTTTTCAACTTATTGACTATTTCAACAAAAGGGTGTTAAAATGTTTCTTGTTTCTCGAACCGTTCTAAAATGCGATTTATGAGACTTTTGATAACCAAATTATTTTCATAACTAACTCTTCTTCAAGTGACTTCCACGTCCCTAACTAGAGACCACACTATAGATTCTCTGCTCATTGGTAACGAGAACTCGAGACTTTTATTAAGAACAGCGGTTTGTTCAGATGTGAAATTATACGATGAAAGGTTCACCACCCTGGCATGAAACACGTGATCACTGAATTCGCGATTATTAGAATACTCACTGTACCTCTCCCTCTCGACCCCAGGTCTAATCAGCTTTCTCAGCAATCTAGATCTCTTAAATTCCTCCAGAGACCTTCAACTCCGTCTAGATCTGTTAACAAAATCCTCAACGTCACCTGGAGACATTCTACCCTTCATGACATTCAAAATTAAATCCATCCTCAACCTAACGTGAGAGATCTTAGAAAAAGCTTTCCTCCCTTCTCTCTTGATAACAGATATCTTGAATTTCTTGGTTATATCGCTAAAGTACTTATAATGATTGTTGAACAAACTGTTGACAAATTTCGGGTATAAACCTTCCTTTATTCAAGTGGACAGGAACCATATTCTGAGGCCAAGTAACACTGAACTCCTAAGCAACCTCTTGTATGAATTGAGGACATGAGCCAGTCTCGCTGTTTGTAAATCATCAGTAAATGTCCTAATATCTTGAAAATCCATATTGAGGTAAGTGACTTTACAAGACAAATTACTCTTCGTATGATCTATTCAATAAACTATACATGTTTCGAGCTTTACGAGCTCATCTTCTGAAGATGAGTAAAGCTCGAAACATGTAGACTTTATTGAATAGATCTTACGAAGAGTAATTTGTCTTGTAAAGTCACTTACCTCACAATATGGATTTTCAAGATATTAAGACATTTACTAATGATATATTTTATTAATTGGTGATGGCCAGGCTTTTTTTCAACAATTTGGTATTCTCGCTCCATTTACAAATCTAGCAAATAATTCCTCGAGGTATTGAATGAGTTTTGTGGTCCCGTTTTTGAGTAAATCCGCGGGATTCCGTCTGGTCCAATTGCTTTTTTTTTCTCAAATCATTTGATGGCTTTTCTCATTCTAGTTTCATTGAGTTCTATGGGCTGTCCTCGTACACCCTATGCACAATTCCTCTCAGTCAAGGTTGAACTATGTTGCGGATATATGAAAAATGCTGTCTAGTACTCTATGTATTACTTTTCCTGAAATTGTGAAAACAAAATTTCATGTTGAACGAACACTGCAGACATTCATGAATGTAAATACCCGAAAGAGTGAGCATATTATTTTTCCTATATTTTCCACGGGCAGGATTCGCAATATTTCAAACCAAAAAGAGCCCTTAGAGCCATCTCTTGAAGGCGAAACACCGACATGACGTACCGACCATACCCCCAGGAAACTACACCATAGCTCTTCCCCGACTGAAACTTATCAAAATAGACAACCCTCAAAAAGTCAAGACTGAGTTCGGATTCCAACACCCGTAAAACAATAACTGTTCGACTTGATTTCTGCATAGTTCATCAATATGCTCAGTTCATTCCAAATGCTTATCAATGGGGATACCCAAGAATAATTTGGTTGTTGCTTGGGGAGATGTATTCACCCGAAAGTGTGAGCTGACGGTCTGATTCAACTCTTCTATGTTTGAGTGAGAAGAAGACAAATTGTGTCTTATATATATTCAGTTCAGAATTATTCAATGTGCACCATTCTTGCATTCACTGTTTTTAAGAAGGTCCGGGATATCATGTCAATTTTTCCGCTTATGAGAATATTCGAGGAATCAGCAAAATTCACGGATGCTTTTAAGAGTTGAGAAATCAAACTCGAATAATAATTCAATGAATGTGGACAGCACATATTCAACGATATCAGGAATATCATTTATGTACACAACAAAGAGCAGTGGGCTTAGAACACTGCCCAGTATCACACCCTGCTTAATGATTGATTCCGCGGATGTATACTCCAGACCATCGATATTAATCGATACATGTGGAAAACGTCCACTGATGTAGCTCTCAAAAAACTCGCCCCGAGTTTCTCAGCAATATTTTGTGATTAACTAAGTCGAATGCCCTCTAAAAATCCAGAAATGATCTTTAGATAGATAGATAAATTTCTTTATTTCAAAATATGTACAACATAGAGTGAAACAGTGTCAGAAGAATATACACTTATGAACTACCAAACCTAAAATTAAAGTACTCTGACAATGAGTATGGTTCTAAACTAATTAGCATCTCCTTAACTTTTTTCTTGAATAATCTAAAATATTAATTACCCTAAAACTATTCAGTAAATGATTATAAATCCTTATACAATTATAAGAAGGATGTCTCTCACTCAAGCTCAGTCTATGCTTTGGATAGTGTAAGTCCAGAGTTCTTGTCTGGTAATTATGAGCAGTTGTGTGCTGTATCATTTCATCTTTGTTTTTGAAAAAAAATATCAAGCATTCGAATAGGTAAATACCATATGTTAAAATTATATTCCCCCTAAATATTCCCCTACATGTCTCTAGAAATTTCAACCTGAACATTACTCTTACAATTCTTTTTTGTACGATAAATATGTCATTTACTCTTGAGCTAGTTCCCCAGAATATAATGCCATATCTTAAAAGTGACTCGAAATTTGCAAAATAGACCACTTTCATGCAAGGCTCACTTAAAAAGTCACGAAGAGCTCTGATCCCATAACCTACTTTACTCAATTTTGTTGACAGATATTCTATATGGGCTGTCCATTTCAAGACTTTATCTATGTAGATACCCAAAAATTTGGTGGAATCTTCCAGTTCTATACTATTTTCACCAATCTCAATAACGTCTTTATTGATTCCTGTTCTAGAACTGAATAATAATAATAATAATAATAATATAATTTATTGATCCTCTCAGACATAACAATTTTATGTATAGGACAAGTCATAAATAGGTAATAATCAATTCACAACTGTAGTAACATTTTTGCAAAAGTAATGACTCAACTACTTTCTTAAATCTACCAAGAGTTAAGGCTTGTAAGTTAGGAGGGAGATGGTTAAATAACTTGATACCCTGATACACCGGAGACATTTCAAATTTAGAAGTTTTATGCTTAGGAAACGACATAATTCCCTTGTTTTTTGTGTTATGACAATGAAAACTAGAAAGTTTTTCAATATAATTCTCGTTCTCCTTCACGTATATGAGACATCTCAAAATGAAAATAGAGGCCAACGTAAGAATACCATTGTCAACAAAAAGGGGTCTACAAGAAGACCGCGGAGCAGAACCGAATATCATACGCAATATTCTCTTCTGTACTATGAATACCCTATTAACTTCCGAGGAATGTCCCCACAATAAGATATTATAGGACAAATGACAATACACCAAGCTGTAATAGGTGCTAATGAGGTATTTCACAGGAAGAGTATTTTTTAATCTTGACAAGGCATAGTACGAACTATTGAGCTTTTTGCACACAGCATCAACATGTGTGTTCCATTTCAGATGTCGGTCAATATGAACACCGAGAAATTTAATGCTATCATTCAATGGAAGGCAGGTGTCCCGAACACGGAACACAAATCTTCCGGAATCAACACTTGAAAGTGTGAAATGAATGCACTCCGTCTTGTTGAAATTCAGCATAATAGCATTCAACCGGCTCCATTCAATGAAGCCCCGCACCAAGACTTCACATAATTCTTGCAACTCCTCTAAAGATTTCGCGGAAACAGCAATAGAAGCGTCATCTGCGAACAATATTATTCTGACCGTCTTCAGCGACAACTGCTGCCGATTAGACGACTTGAAAATTTCATTCCTTAAATAAATTGGAAGATCATTTATGAACAACAAGAAGAGGAGCGGCCCAAGGACAGAACCCTGTGGTACACCCAGCCTCATATCATGTTCACCAGATAGAGATTCCTGAACTCTTACGGAGGCCGTTCTACCATTCAGATAACTGCGAACGTGATCGGTGTATCTTACAAGTGGGCAACATTCTTCAAAAGTACTCAGAATAATGCTGATGAAAGTTTCAAAACAATCATCAAGATTGTAATGAAGGTAAATATTTTCAAAGCTTCTACTTGAGATCTGATCAACAAACTTCTTCAGGTTTTTTTGACTTAAATTTCTCACTACTCTTGAGACAGGTTTTGTTTTTGGGCCAGGATCAATAAATAGTTCAAGTGAGAGAGCCCGATGATCACTTATGTAGGCTTCAAAAACCTCAACATGGCAATTAGATAGAACTGCATTAGTCAGAATGTAATCGACCTTAGAGACAGATGTACGGCATGTAACATCAGAAAATACTCTTGTGGGAGTGTTCGATGTAACATGTAGATCATAGCATTCAATTAAATCGATTAATAATTTGCAATTTAGACATTTGTTCTTAAAAAAATCAATATTCAAATCGCCACAAAGAAAAATAGTGTCAGCTGAATTATAACAATGATCCAATGCAAGTGAAATTCTATCAAGAAAAATTTCAACGTTACCAGAACATGGCCGGTAAACACTTAGAACACTCATGCGAATGTTATGAACTGTCACTATAGTTCCACTTATTTCACACTCCATTTCTTCAGAAAATCTGGACACAAACAAGTTCTTCGTTTGCAGCCCGGTCTTGACGTATATCATCGATCCTCCGTGTGCTCTATTTGGGCGACAATAGCTGTCAGCCTGTATATAACCAGGAATGGTCATGGTTTTCACGTTTTCCTGATCACACCAGTGTTCGACTACGCTAACAATGTCTGGTTCATGTTCTGCCAAGAGTAATTCCATGTTTTCCATTTTATTTTTGATGCACTGAACGTTAATTTGTAGTAGTTTGATGGTAGAAATAGTTTTCAGAATTTCTAGGTTGTTTGATTGTTCACCACTCTCGGCCGAAAAAAGCGATGGATATTAGCTTTATTTGGCCAGTTTGATCCGTCAAGAGCCTTCTCATAATCAGAATCAGGAATGAGTACCTTGAAGGATGAATAACTATCCGGATATTTCGATGAAAGTTTCTCACATTTCGCAATAGCGAAGTTTTTATTCAAAAAACTTTGGAGATCCTCAACAGTAGTCGATGGCTTCAGATTCGATACATGGAAGGCTTTAAATTTCTCAACTCCCTCGACAGATATACTCCCCGAAAAGCTTCCAACGACCAACGGGCGATTCCTTACATGAGTTGAGCGCTTACGGGAAACGACTTTCCATTCCAATTCATTTTCCTGCTTTTTCATAGATTGTTGTACTTTAGTGTTGACAGCTATTTTATTTGATGATTCAGCGGAAGGGGTATTAAAATTCCTTGCTTCACTACTACCAGGCACATCCAATAAATTCACCTGATCGAGACCCAGGGTTACGGCATGTACAACACCGTGGGATCCATTTGAATTACGAGCGGGATCAACAGTTACGGAATTCTTACGTGTTTCTATATTAGTAACGGATTTATCTGCCGTGGTCTCAGTACGTATGCCTGAATTCTTTTTTGTTGAGAGATTGTTTATTATCACATCCTGCAGCTGTTTTTTCCATATTTAAAATGAGTTTGTTATTGTTGAACCATAATTTAATTTTCCTGAAACAATGACGTGCAGCAATTTCTAGATGTTGTAGGTCCTTAGATTGTATTATAATGTTTATATCATCCGCAAAACCAGTTATGAACTCTGGGATTGAAGTATACAAATCATTTATAAAAATTAAAAAGAGAATTGGTCCCAGAATGTTGCCCTGTGGAACACCAAATTTTGATTCTAATGTATCAGATTTAATTTGCTTTCCATTCCTTATTACACTAACTCTTTGTTGACGTTCGGTTAGATATGAACGAAACCATTTTCCTGCTGTATTCTTTATACCTAATCGGTCTAATTTTGTTAATAAAAGTTCCCTAACTAAACAATCATAAGCATTTGACTGATCCAAAAACTATAGAACATCTTATAAATAGTTGTCCCATTTATAAATTTCAAGATGATTTCGAGGCTATACATAGAGTAACAAATGCATTTCTAAAATGGGTGGTTAATTTCAAAATTATTGGATTTATTCTGATTTTTCGGTTTCTTTTCTGCTTTTTTTGTTTTTTTTTCATTTCAGATTAAGAATTGCGAGCCGTTTTGGGAAGAATCTATCGACGGATAACATGAAGATGATCTCACACTGATGTCTTTCAAGATTTTTCCTGATATTTAATATTTTATGTTATTTTTTTCCGGGTGGCAGGTTTTTTTGGCTGAGGTTTTTTCCCCTGCTCTATAGTATCGTATGATACTAGTGATGATAGTATCGTATGATTCTATAGTAACATACGAAGAATGTTATGATACCCCGTTCTTTTTTACCTCAGCTTAGGTACTTTTTGTTTCAACATTTATTGTATTATTTTAGCTCTCTATTTTCATAAGAATATATATAATTACATAATATGGCCCCATACTAATTAGATACATTGTTTATCTGTTTACCATTGATTCGATATATTACTATGTTGTATTTTGCAGACTAAGCAATGAACACCTGCAGTGAATACGTAGAAGAATAAGATAAGAGAATGTTATAAATATCTGTTGATGACAATTTCTAGTCAGTTAATTAATCGATCTAGTAGGTCTACCAAATATTAACGTTGTATTGTATTGAATAAAGTAAAGTAGTTTTTTTTTAAAAACGAAGTCTTCCTCCCGAAAAACATAATTGGCGACGAGGTCTGGGATTGTGCCGGTTTTGTGAAAATCTGTGAGTTCCTGAAGAAGAAGAGGTCCATCCAGTCTACAACACCGTCGGTTTCAACCGTTCAGCACAAGTCGAACTAGGTGAAGAAGACAGGAGCCCGATCACCCGAGTAGCGCCCCGTGACGGTTTCAATTTCAACAAGACAACGTGGTGAGCAATCCTTTAATTACTCCCAGTTTACCTAATCTGGCCCAAAATTAGTCAACCTTTTCCCCAAGTTTTGAGCGTAAAACTTGTATAAAGTTTTTTCTAGGTTTCTTATTTCAAAAACCGATTTATAAAGTTTTCCCTAGGTTTCTTATTTCAAGAAACCGATTACAATAGTTTTTCCTAGGTTTCTTAAGAAAAAACCGACAACGTGATTGAAATAATAATTGATATAATTGATAATTGATATAATTACATAATAATTGATATAACTGATATAACTGATTGAATACGTGAAATATTAAAATAATTCAATATTACGTCGATTAAACAATTTAGAGGTCGTAAGAACAAAACAAAGAAAATGGCAGTAGATTTATCGCTAGCTGAAAAGTTTGGTATGCTATTACCTAAATTTTCTGGTGTTGAGAACGAGTTGCATTCGTTCATAAAAAGTGTTGATGATTATTTAGCGATGTTCGTAAATGAAAATATTAGGGTGAAAAATTATTGCTTCGCAGTGGTCAAATCCAAACTAATAGATAGAGCCCTAGCAGAAGTAGCAACGTCTGACATTCCGAATAATTGGGATGTTCTCAAAAATTTCTTGTATACAAAATTTGACGACCAAATAAACTTAGACGTTTTGATACACCAATTACAATTCTTAAACAAAAAGCCCAATGAGGATATAATATTATTTATAGACCGAATAATTTCTTTGAAAATAAGAATAAATTATAGGATAGATGCAGATAGAATGCCAGATCCAGAAAAGGCAATTTATAAGAATAATATTTTAAAAATTTGTAAAACTGTTTTAATTTCAAACGCACCCATAGAGCTAAGAACATATTTAATAACGAATAATGAATTTTCTTTTGATGATACAGTAAACGCAACGAAAGACTATATGTGCAATTTAGCCCAATATGAATTACTTGATAGAAGTAGAAAAAATAAAAATTTCCCTCAGAATCATTCGAAAAATGTTCCAAGAAATTATAATTATACTTCACAAAATAGATCAAATCACGCATTTAATAATTACGGCGAAGTACCTAGATTTCCTTCGCAGCCAGTTCAATTTACTCATAGAAATACTAATTACCAATACCCAAATTATAATAATAATTTTAAACCTAATCATTCAAGTAATGTTTTTAAACCAAATTCGAATCAAAGAATTACTACCCCTCCAGAGAAAATGTCGATTCAGACAAGAAATTATCCCCAGAAACGTTCAAATTACTCTACGCAATATAATCCAAATCCTCAACGTAACTTCTATCATAATAATGCTCATAATAATTACCAGAATAGAAATCAACATAATAATCCCAACTTTTATTTTGAAGAATTAACGCATTTAGATACGAGGAAACAAAGAAATGAAAATCAATTTGATTACTGTAAACCTTCAACGTCAAGAAACCACGACAATAATAGTCGAAATTTTCGCGAAGTCACCCAAGAAGACGAATTGACTTAAATTATAATATTAATCATTCTAATCAATTGCCCTTTATTGAATTCGAATATCCAAAATGTAAACTTTTAATAGATAGTGGCTGTTCAGTATGTTTGATAGATCCGAAATTTGCTTATAAAAATTTCTATGATAATATTTTTCAAGAAGAAACAACGTTAACTGCATGCATGAAGCAGGATACTTCAAATGAAAAGGTATTACTTCCTTTATTTTCAGAATTCCGTATGAATGATAGTCACCCTTTTGTACTTTATAGATTTCATAATAATTACGATGGCATTATAGGAGCTGATTTTCTTAATAAATACGGTTTGACATTCGATTTTCAAAACCAAGTATTGATGAATAAATATTGTAGAATTCCATTCAAATATGGAAAAACTTCGATTGAAAATAATTGTTTAATTCAGAAAGTATCACAACTTGAACGGGAAAAATATGATCTTTTCAGAAACTTTGCAAATAATTTGCAGGAAATTGATAAAATCGATAAAGCAAATGAAGATTTGAAAATTGAAAATGAACAAATAATATTCCCGATTGTCATAATATTGAAGAAAAACAAGGAAATTTATTTAAAGCCCCTAATAAATATTCGTTAGCCCATTGCGTATCAGAAGATTTCCATATGAGTAGAGGCATTGCCCGAGATTTCAAGAGAAAATTTGGAAATATAGATGAATTAAAATCGCAAAATAAAAAAGTAGGAGAAGTAGCTATTATTCAAAATAAAAATCGTGTTATTTACTATTTGATAACCAAGAAATCCTATTACGATAAACCTACATACGAAAATGTATTTAATTCCCTTTTATATTTGAAAAAACTTATGGAGTCAAGAAATGAAACTCATTTAGCTTTACCGCGTATAGCGTGCGGATTAGATGAATTAAAATGGCCTATTATTTTGGATATGATAAAGTATATTTTTGCAAGATGCAAAGTGAAAATAATTATTTATTATTTATCGCCACTGCATACTGAAGTAAATAAAGAATTTATAGATTTTAATGGGATACTACCGCTCTTCTTAAAAGTGAACGAAAAACATAATTGTCGACGAGGTAATAATATAAATTATAATGAAATTGATGATATTGTTTATGATGAAATAAATGAAGATTTACTAAATGATTTTAAACTTAGATATTCAGACGGATTGAACGGAAAACGTTCCGCAGAGAGAAGAATGTTCCTTCCTTTTAAATACAAACCCTATTTACGTTAAAAATCCGGTTGTCAGAGAGTTATTGATACTAAATAGATAGACATATAGAATCTAAGATATGAAAAATAAACACAATTATAAAAAAAAAAAAATATTACTCCCTTATAAAACAATTGATTATGAACATATTGATTTGAAACAGATCTTATTTTAAAGTATCAGAAAGAAATTGATAATTTGAAAAATAAAGAATTATTGGGATTTACACAAACGCCGCATTATGAATATTTAAAACATTCGAATACAATTAATATTAAAACTTTAGAAGAACTTGTTAATGGAAAAATACGAGTTAAAAGAGGACTTATTAATATTGGAGGTAAAATTTCAAAGATTTTATTCGGAACCTTAGATTCAGACGACGAAGAACTTTATAAAAATTATTTTGAAAGTATAGCAAGAAACGAGGACACACTTATGAGGAATCAAAGACAGATTGCTACTGTAATTAATGATTTGAAAAATAAGTATATTGATAAATTTCGACAATTCGAAGATAATTATAAATTATTACGAACAATACCGCAATTGAGACACATTGAACACATGCATCTTCTCACATTTGAAATTAAGGTTATTAAAAGCATATTAGATGAAATCCAAACAGCAGTGAGCTTTGCTAGATTACATATTCTACATGAATCTATTTTGCCATTTACGAAATTCGAAGAATTAATTAAAAATGACACTATTATTCCAATGAATCATTTAAAAGATTATTATCAGTTATGTCATACGAAAGTAATGTTTAAAGAGAAAGTTCTATTATTTCTTATTTCAATTCCGACCGTTTATGAAGAGAATTTTAATCTATACAAGTTTTACTATATCCCTCAGAAAAACTTAACCCTTCCTTATACCAATCCTTATATGCTCACTCAACAAGAAGAATTGAAATGGTCAACCAGTGAATGTCATGCAGTCGAAGAAGATTTCCTTTGCGATCAAGACTCCTTAACAAAACCTCCAGAATGTATGAAAACTGTATTGAAGACACATTTAGAAGATTGTCCCAAGAAAAAAGTTTTCCCCATATCAAATTTGAAAACTTTGGAAGATGGAAGCATCCTTTCAATTTATAATATGAAAATTCAAGAAAAATGTCCTCAGCAAACAAAATATTACTTCACTTCACCGATGGCGATAATCCAATCGAAATGTATTATAAGTAACTTCCAAAAGGAGATATTCCCAACTTCGATTAAAAATGAAGAAAAATACATAATTCTACCCAAGACGGCGATAGTCCCACGAAACCAATCCCAAGAAGAGGAGAAAGAAGAATTCCAGGAAGAAGATATTCCAGATGTCAAATTAGAAGATATACAAAGATGGAAACCTAATACAACATCAACTTTTATTATTATTATAGGAATATTTATGTTTTTAATTATTTTATACTTTTTATTGAAATATTTTGAAAAATGTAAAGCTACACCTAATCAAGGTGATACCTTTATCCAAAGGGGGGAGGAATTACATAATATGGCCCCATACTAATTAGATACATTGTTTATCTGTTTACCATTGATTCGATATATTACTATGTTGTATTTTGCAGACTAAACAATGAACACCTGCAGTGAATACGCAGAAGAATAAGATAAGAGAATGTTATAAATATCTGTTGATGACAATTTCTAGTCAGTTAATTAATCGATCTAGTAGCTCTACCAAGTATTAACGTTGTATTGTATTGAATAAAGTAAAGTAGTTTTTTTTTAAAAACGAAGTCTTCCTCCCGAAAAACATAATTATATATATATATATATATATATATATATATATGGATTCGTAGTGCGTTGTGACCTCCGTTAAGTTCAGTGGGCGACCTGACCTCCGGGTGAAGGAGTGGTGTGATTGAAATTTTTTTTGTCAATAGATTTAGAGGGGAAGGCAAAAAATATAGGGACCTTGAGAGGGGAAAAGATTTTGCTCGAAAAATTTTTTTTCATATGAGACAGACCTTGCTACCTCCGCTTATATTTTGTATGGGTCGTGCGCTGTGTCCTCCTGCAACGATGCCAGATTTTCGGAGGACAGAAGGTAAATTAGTTCGGAATAATCATATATGGAATGCAGCTGTTCTTTCAACACATGTTTGGAAAGATAAGTGCTTTACGCTGCTCATTCCGGAGCATCGGAATAAATGAAGAAACATCGTCTTGTGCGTGACAAAGGCTTCGTGAACTAATGGTCCCTATACACGGCTATGAAATAGAACGAGAGGTTTCTCAAAGTTTCAAGCATTATAAATCGAGATACTTTTTACAGAAAAAAACACATTCTATTGAATTGGGAAACATGCAACTGAATGTTGAAAAGATGAAGAAAAGTTAATTACTCACAACATTGATGGGATTAATCATAATTGAACCTTTTTAGCCAAAACACGATATTATACGTTATGTTAAATTATAAAAACCATTAGATAACCTTCAGTTTTCTATTCCTTCAATGCACCGTTGGAAAATTTTCGATGTTTCCGATCTACCAAAAATTTGGATTCGTCTCGTTGCTGGACATCTTTAACGATATTCAATGAAGAATATTATACCTCTGAAGAACAATAATGCTTTCGGAGTATAATATGAAAGTCTATGTTTTCGTTAGTTTGTTTATTTGTCTTCACAGAAATCGGGAAGCAAATGTCCGGTTTGATTGTGGAATTCTAATATACTCAACGAGGAAATGGGGCAAATATAGAATTTTCATGAACAAGTTGTTATATGAACCATTTGATTCATGGCTTTTACGGACGACGCTGGATGAACTACAAGAGATAGTGGAACTCGAAAGGACATTTTTGTAGTGTAAGAAAATTTATACATAAAAGTCCGCGACTACATATGTCTAACTCTCATCGGGGATAACCCTCGATAACCAATTTTAACATATTCAATTCAATCCAAATCAATGTTCAATTTGAAGGGACCTTTTGACTGGTATGGAATGAATTAAAATTTAAATAAATATGACTGTTATCATTCCTTATAAAAAATGCTTCTCAAAGCATAGTTTCCTGAAGAATATTTCCGGGATATGACGAGAGGCTGAAATAAAAATTTAGACAAGAAATAAAATTTACGATCTATCGTAACGAAGCGTGATAACTTGATATTGTTTCAAGTTTTATTCATCATTGAGGTTTAAGATTTTTTGATATTGATAATAATTGTAATTATTTTTTGATTTAATTTTTCATATTGAGATTTTTTGATTTTCTGTTCTCACGTTCATCTGATGCACAATATCTGCAAGTTGAAGCATCTAATGAAAAGTAGCATAATATAGTGTACGTGTACAGGGTTAATATTGGTCGTAAAAAAAAGTTTAAATGAGCAAAATTGACGTACCTATTTTTCATGGGCATTCAGAATTCAGTACTAGGAAATGCAGTGTTCGTAAACCTAAAAATTTGTTCTAAACTATTGTTTTCTATATGGTACAGTACGTGATCAGGCATTCAAAGTTTTGTGAATCCCACCTTGAAAGTGGTTTTCCGTCTATGATCACTTCAAATGAAAAAGGTACCTCTTATTTTTTAAATTCGCAATATGATTAAATTGAAATTGATATGATGAATAGTGAGTAGTAAGGACCTCTTGAAATATTGACCTCTGAAATGAGCATTTTTAGTATACCAGGGGCGGACTAGGTTGTACATTTGAAGCTTACATTATCCCTGTATGATAAGGGATACCTTATCAAACGAATGATTTGAATACCTTGAATATTAAGCTCAGGAAAAGGTACTCTTGTTCATTGTCGATAAAATGAACCGTTCTCGAAAAACAAAATATCAAGAGAACCTAGTCTGCCTCTGGTAAACTAAAGAAGCTCGTTTAAATTGAGTGTTTTAAGATGTCCTAACTACTGTTCATTATAACAAAGTAGCTCCAACCCGCGGCTCCGCTCGCGTATTATTTCAATTCAAAACAGTACTGATTGGTCCACAACCACACATTCATAACTCGTATCGAAGCAGACATGCACTTGACTACGTGACAAAGCGATCTCGGTTAGATTCAACAATTTCTTGCATAAATTCGCATTCGTTCAACCTGCTGTAACTTTTAAGGTATCCATTAGAAAACTATACGGTAAGGGGCATTTTTCAATTGAAAAAATAAAAACACAAGACTACGTTCACAATATTTTAATAAATTAAACATCTAATAAGTCGACATGTTTCGGGTTTCATCCCATTCTCAAGACTGAAAAGTAAACGCTTAAGTCAAAGAAATAAACATCGAACAACAAATGTTAAAACCGGAGATAAGCGGAAATCTAATTGATCGTTCACAATTGGTTGTTTATATTTTGAAGCAGAAAATATTTCCAAAATTTCTAGAAGATCTAGGCGTCTGCTTTTTTCCCCTTCATGCAATATTCTTGTTTTATTAAAATCTATGAAATGGTTACAAGTGATACAATCAGAAAAACCAGTTGTTAATTTGTTTTGAAGAATTGACTTTCTATGTTCATCAACCCTTATCTTAAGAGAACGATCAGTCTGACCTATGTAAAAAGCTGGACATTCGTCACAAAAAATTTTATAGACACCACTTTTTTCAAAAGTTGTTTAACTATCCTTTCCATTACAAAACATTGATTTTAAGTTTTTCTTGTTGGTACATACAATGTCAATTTCATTTCGTTTTAATCTACTACAATTATTGTCGCTTATTTGTGGGATATAGTTTATTATATAGCAAATTTATCAATACAGTTATTAATTTGGGTGGGGTATATATTTGATAATAGTTTTTGATATTGTTTTCTGTCAATTAATTTATCTATAATATTAGGAGCGAAACCATTGTTCAATGCCAATGTCCTTAACACTTCCACTTTTTTTTCGAAATTAGCTGTTGAAAGTGGTATTGATAGTAGACGGTGTACCAGGGAATGAAAAGCTGACATTTTTATTTTATATGGATGTGAACTACTATTATGGATGAGGATGTCTGAAAAAGTAGGTTTTCTATACACATCAAATTCCATATGATCTTCTACTATTTTTATCTGAATGTCTAAATAGTTTAACGACTTATTTTCATTTTCCATTTCCAATGTGAACTGGACCGACACAAACAAAGAGTTAATCAGTTGGAAAAACAATTCAAGCTCAAAATCTGAGCCAGTCCAAATACAAAACACGTCATCTACATATCATCTCCAGTATAGTACAAATTCAGTCACATTGTTATTAATTGACGAGAATATTTTCTTTTCCAAATGTGTCATGAATACTTCGCTTAAAAGAGAAGATAAAGGAGAACCCATTGGTAGACCATCCAACTGTTGATAGAATTTTCCATTGAACTTGAAATAACTCTGTTCAAGACACAACTGCAAAAGTTTATTTGTTTCATCTATCAATTCTGCACTGAGGGAAAAATTATTATGAAGCTGTTCGTTGATCAAATTTTTAACTTCTGTATGAGGTATTGATAGGAATAAATTTACTACATCGAACGAAATTAACCTAGCATTCGGAGGGATTTTCAGTGACTTTAATTCATCTGTGGGTTGGATTGTGTTTTTGATGGAGTAAATTGGTTCATGTTGAATCATTTTTGGTGAAATAGAATTCAGATATCTACAGAGTTTTGAAGCTGGTGCATGAGTTTAGGAAACAATGGGGCTCATAGGACAATTCTCTTTATGGATTTTTGGTAGAGCATATAATTGCGGTATTCTTGGATTCATTATCGTCAAAAGAACAGTTATTTCAGATAATACGTTTGGGCAATTTTTGATATACTTTTTGAGTGAATTTTGGAATTTCGATGTTGGGTCAACTTTCAGTTCTCGGAAGTTATCAGAGTTCAAAAATAATTCTGTTTTTTGTAAATAATCAGTCTTGTTCAAAATTGTAACTGTATTGCCTTTGTCAGCTTCTGTAATTATCAGATCATTCTCAGAGGCTTTCTTTTTGATTTGTTTCAAAACGGCAACTTCGATTTTATCCTGTCTAATACGAGCATTGGATATCATTCTCGCACAAACAGATTTTTCAAAGTTTTGTATCTCAGGAGTTTCGATCTTATTTAAAGCTAATTCTACATTAACTGCTAAATGTTTGAGGTCCTTATTATTAAACATATTCGGACAGTGTTTCAAACCTTTTTCCAATAATCTAAATTCAGCTTCTTCGAAATGTACTTCTGTAAAATTCTTCACTTTTTCATAAAACTTCACTGCACTTTCACTGGCGCGCATCGACAGATTAGGCTTGAATTTATCCCTACAATGCATAAGAGATTCGAGTATTCTCTGCGCGCCAGTGAAAGTGCAGTGAAGTTTTATGAAAAAGTGAAGAATTTTACAGAAGTACATTTCGAAGAAGATGAATTAAGTTTATTGGAAAAAAGTTTGAAACACTGTCCGAATATGTTTAATAATAAGGACCTCAAACATTTAGCAGTGAATGTAGAATTAGCTTTAAATAAGATCGAATCTCCTGAGATGCAAAACTTTGAAAAATCTGTTTGTGCGAGAATGATATCCAATGCTCGTATTAGACAGGATAAAATCGAAGTTGCCGTTTTGAAACGAATCAAAAAGAAAGCCTCTGAGAATGATCTGATAATTACAAAAGCTGGCAAAGGCAATATAGTTACAATTTTGAACAAGACTGATTATTTACAAAAAACAGAATTATTGTTGAACTCTGATAACTTCCGAGAACTGAAAGTTGACCTAACATCGAAATTCCAAAATTCACTCAAAAAGTATATCAAAAATTGCTTAAACGTATTATCTGAAATAACTTTTCCTTTGACGATAATGAACCCAAGAATACCGCAATTATATGCTCTACCTAAAATCCATAACGAGAATTGTCCTATGGGACCCATTGTTTCCTATACTCATGCACCAGCTTCAAAACTCTGTAGATATCTAAATTCTATTTTACCAAAAATGATTCAACATGAACCAATTTACTTCATCAAAAACACAATCCAACTTACAGATGAATTAAAGTCACTGAAAATCCCTCCGAATGCTAGGTTAATTTCGTTCGATGTAGTAAATTAATTCCCATCAATACCTCATACAGAAGTTAAAAATTTAATCAACGAACAGCTTCATAATAATTTTTCCCTCAGTGCAGAATTGATAGATGAAACAAATAAACTTTTGCAGTTGTGTCTGGAACAGAGTTATTTCAAGTTCAATGGAAAATTCTATCTACAGTTGGATGGTCTACCAATGGGTTCTCCTTTATCTCCTCTTTTAAGCGAAGTATTCATGACACATTAGCAAAAGAAAATATTCTCGTCAATTAATAACAATGTGACTGAATTTGTACTATACTGGAGACGATATGTAGATGACGTGTTTTGTATTTGGACTTGCTCAGATTTTGAGCTTGAATTGTTTTTCCAACTGATTAACTCTTTGTATGTGTCGGTGCAGTGCACATTGGAAATGGAAAATGAAAATAAGTGGTTAAACTTTTTGGACATTCAGATAAAAATAGTAGAAGATCATATGGAATTTGATGTGTATAGAAAACCTACTTTTTCAGACATCCTCATCCATAATAGTAGTTCACATCCATATAAAATAAAAATGTCAGCTTTTCATTCCCTGGTACACCGTCTAATATCAATACCACTTTCAACAGCTGATTTCGAAAAAGAAGTGGAAGTGTTAAGGACATTGGCATTGAACAATGGTTTCTCTCCCAATATTATAGATAAATTAATTGACAGAAAACAATATCAAAAACTATTATCGAGTATATACCCCACCCAAATTAATAACTGTATTGATAAATTTGCTCATATAAACTATATCCCACAAATAAGCGACAATATTTGTAGTAGATTAAGACGAAATAAAATTGACATTGTATGTACCAACTAGAAAAACTTAAAATCAATGTTTTGTAATGGAAAGGATAGTTAGACAACTTTTGAAAAAAGTGGTGTCTATAAAATTTTTTGTGACGAATGCCCAGCTTTTTACATAGGTCAGACTGGTCGTTCTCTTAAGATAAGGGTTGATGAACATAAAAAGTCAATTCTTCAAAACAAATTAACATTTGGTTTTTCTGATCATTGTATCACTTGTAACCATTTCATAGATTTTAATAAAACAAGAATATTGCATGAAGGGGAAAAAAGCAGACGCCTAGATCTTCTAGAAATTTTGGAAATATTTTCTGCTTCAAAATATAAACAACCAATTGTGAACGATCAATTAGATTTCCGCTTATCTCCGGTTTTAACATCTGTTGTTTGATGTTTATTTCTTTGACTTATGCGTTTAATTTTCAGTCTTGAGAATGGGATAAAACCCGAAACATGTCGACTTATTAGATGTTTAATTTATTAAAATATTGTGAACGTAGTCTTGTGTTTTTATTTTTTCAATTGACCAAAGATGTTTCACCAAGTGTTGAGCGGGGAAACAATTTCGTTAATCAAGAGGCATTTTTCATCAAGAATAAATGTCGCAGATAACAATCACATTCATTTTTATAAGAATTCATTCCATGCCAGTCGGGAGTCCTCTTCAAATTGAACATTATTCTGAATTGAATTGAAAATGTAAAAAATTATTATCGTTGGTTGTCCTCAGCATTTGGACATATGCCGTCGTGGTCTTTCATATAGAATTTTTCGAACACTACAAAATTGTCTCTGACTATGTTCTCTATCCCTTATCGTTTACAAAGCGTCGGCCGTGAAAGCCTGATAAAAACGACTTTTTCATGAAAGCTCAATATTTTTTCTCATTTCTTCGTGACATAGGAATGTGAACCCTACATGAAAACCCCCCAAAATATATTTTCTACATTATAGTGAAAGTTTCATCAACGGACATTCACATTTATATTAGTATATGGATAGATTTTCTTCAAATCATACTGGGTAGTTTAAAATTTATTCCAGTAAACTAGTTTTTCAGTGGCGTCATTTGGGAGGCCGTATATCCGTAGGGGGATCCGCTAGGAGAAAAAAATTTTGAGAATATGTCATATTATTTTTTCAAACTATACATGATACGAATGATGTAAAAAAAAGAATAACGTTAGCAAACAAAAATTTTTCCCGCGAAGTGTTGAATTTCAATATTCACAAAAATGAGCTGCGACATTCAAACAATGGGAAATCCGTAGGGAAATCACTCCTTCCCATACAACCGTTCACAAAATACATTGGGACTTCTTCTATATTCCCGAAATTCAAATGTCACCGCAATGACATCTCGATGACCTTGGCTGTTCCAACGGGCCAAAATTCAAAATCTGTTATAACGTGCATTCAAAAAAATTCGGTGTCAAGTAGGCTACTTGGAAAAAATGGCACGTTGGGATATTTTACTTGACAGTTATTGTTCAGAATGTAGGTGCCACCGATAATATTGCATAAAGATACTCCAGTATTTTCTGACGAAATGCACAGGGTATTTTTTAAGGGAGAAGTTTTTTTTTACAGGTAGTAGAAATCATCAAAATCAATCATTCAATTTTCCATATTGCTCACCTGTTATGAATCAATGCCGCGGTTTTAGGAAGTTGAACATCAAATAAAATACTCACTCGACTTTTTTGCGATCTGTTCGACGCACTTAAATTTTTAGTAAACATGTAGAATTATTTTGCAACTTCTATCTGGCGATTTTTTTCTGAGAGAAATAGTTAATTCCAAAGTGGAGACAGAAAAATTTCTTTGTTAAACAAAAATTCACACATCCAGCTATAAAACTCGTCTAAATTGTTTTCATGAATTGGTCGTAATGATCATTGTTCGATCAAATTGAATTCATCATCGAATTCGATCAATTTGAATCATATCAACAGGTCACTATTGGAATAAATCTGCAGCATATTTTAAAACTGATGTTCGAACATAATCAATATAGAAGAAGTTTCAATACGTTCAAGTCAGATTTGGAGTTGGCATTTCTCACATTTGCGGGTAACTCTGGTTCAAATAAATTGGGAGGAGTGAATATTCAAAATGTTTTCATGTTGATGAGGTCTATTACCTGTCAATACAAAGCGTTACATTTGAAGACACCGTATGTATTCAGATTGATTTGAGAAAAGGATTGTATCTAATTTAATAATTTAGATTTCATCAAACAAATGTTCATATTTTACATCTATCTTGGGGACAAGCTATATTCGCTACGTAAAAAGCTTTCATTCTCTTTCAGTTATGCGTGGATGGTACAAAATGAATACGTTGGACGATGGAAAACAAGCATATATGAATTCCCTCATAGAACGAAGTTAAAGCTTGTCATCCTAATGCATCACACCATTCCACTTGAAAAAGCGATAAAATGACCTTTGAGATATGCCACCTGTTGACATCTGCTCTGAGGGTGTACCAATACACATTGTTGCCATTTACGGAGGAGGATACGTCTTTCGGGTCTCTCAGAGTTATTCATCCATATATGGCGCAGCACACTAGCGCCCGTGATATATACCCGAACTAAAAGATTGTTCAGTACATAAACAGGGTGCCTTGTGACCTCAAAACGATTTTTTGATATGTTGATCCTTGAGTCATCCTGATTCCAACAAGCTAAAAAACAAGGCGATACGTTGTCACCTCCGAAATCGGAGGTGACAGCGTTATATATGAGGTCAGAGCGTAAAACGAGTTTCTGTTTTGGAGGTGAAAATGACCCTTTATAACTATATATATATATATATATATATATATATATATATTTTTATATCCAAAAACAAACCTAGAGCCAGTTCATGACCCTCAAGTAACCTAATAATTTCTTCAGTGAATTGGTATATAGCAGACTGTGCAGATTTTCCCTTAAGATAGCCATGTTGAGAGCTACTTATGATATTACAATCTTCGATAAATTTCAATAGTCTTTTAGACATGGCTTGTTCAAAAATTTTAGAAAAGGACGACAGCAAGCTAATTGGTCTATAATTTTCCATAGATGTTGCTTCTCCTTTTTTATAAATAGGCCTAATAAGTGACATTTTCAACTGTTTTGGAAATATACCATACTGAAAGGAGTTGTTCACTATATAAGAGAGAATATTTTTGATCTCATTCACACAATTCTTAATTACACTTGGGGGTACACCATCCTCTCCGCTTGTGAATACATTTTTCAGTTTATTTATAATTTCTTCTATTTCTTCTGGCGTTGTTTGTTCTAATTGAAATGTTCTACTATTTAAAGGAATATTGTGAGAGGATGGTGTATCCACCAGGTCACCTAGCAATCTAGGTATTTTCTCTATAAGGAAAGTATTGTACTCATTTGCTTTCTCCCTTGCATCACCCAAGAAAACATGTTCATTGTTATTTCTCTTTTTAGTATTTCCCCTTATTTCGCTACAAATTGATCACATGGTTTTGTTCTGATTTTTTGATTTCTTAATTCTATTACTATAATGATTTTCCCTAGCCTTCCTCAACAATTCTTGATATTTTACTATTTCATTGTTATATTCTCTTTTGAAAGTATTATTTTTTGATTTTAATGTTAAAAGTATATCCAGTCTTTTCTTACAGTTTATAACTTCTTGTGTATTATTATAATTTTTTGGCCTATTGATCATTTTAACACATTTTAAAGGAAAACATTGTTCAAAAATGGGCATAAATGTTTGCATAAACATAATCCACTGCATATCAACATCGCCTTTTTCTACATCGAGTACTAGTTTCCAATCCTGAGCACCTAGAGCTATTTTGAAATCATTTATTGCATTTTCATTAAATTGTCTGCTATAAATTGATTCATTTAGATAATTAATAGGTAATTCAATTACAATTTTTTGTCCAGTATGATCAGAAATATTTGTTGTCAGAATTTCAGCTTTTGCAATATGCATATTACTAAATATATTGTCTACACAGATTTTTGTACAATGAGTTATCGTGGTAGGTTCCGTAATAGAAGGGTCCAGTTGAAATGACCTCATAAGTGTTAAAAAATCAATTCTATGCTTACAGGTATTATCCAACAGGTCGATATTGAAATCACCAGCAACTATCATGAATTTATTTTCCGCGAACACCACATTCAAAGCCTTTTCTATTTGCCGCAGAAAGATGTCCACATCACTATCACTACCATTTGGCCTGTAGACAGATAGCACCACTATGCTTCTTTTGCCCACAAACACCTCTGCTGCTGCACACTCAAACTGCCCAATTATTGATAGTTCTTCTAATTGTTTTCGCCTTTTACTTCTAATACTGGGATGAATATAAACAGCAGCTCCTCCATGCCTGCCATGATCTCGACATAAACTAGAAACAAGCTTCAAATTTCCCAGAGTTTCTCTTAGTTCCATTGCTTACATCCAGTGCTCTGTTACACTTAGCATTTCACAATCTGTTTGATTCCCTAACAAACCCTGTATCATGTCAACACAATTTCCCATTGATTGAAGATTGTGATGTATAATGCTGCACGTAGATGCTGTTCGATTGGGAGGTTGATCATCCGCAACAATAAATTGCGCTTTTTTTGGTGTTTTCCTTACAGAAAATTTCCTGCAGGCTTATTTTTTTCATAAACCTGAAAATTGAAACGTTTAATACCAACATTTTCGGGACAGAACTCGGGATTGTAAAGTTCATCCTTTTTTAGGAATGCCACCTTTAATAAAAAACTTTTCAAGGCGCCCTTTTTTCTCTCAAATTCTAGTTCTTTTACCTCAATTTCCTCTTCTTTGAAACCAGGTTTATTTCGTATGTACTCTTCTATAATAGTCTCGGTTACATGACTCTTCACTCGATTAATGAAGAACCATGCTTTTTTTTCTTGTCCTGTGAATTTATTTTCACTATTCTGCTTCATTTTGTTAGTTTCCAACCTTATTCTTCGAGATCGCTTATTACGTTTTACTTGCCAATCTTCATGTTTGGAGGTTCGGTTTTCGGTTTCCAAATCCTCAAGCTGTGTTTTGTCCAAACCTCTTTTGTTCATCTCGCTGACTGCTGAAGATGATTGATTGTTTAAGTTTATTACCTCAGTCATTTTCTTTGCTTGAATCATTTTTATGTTATCACCGGAATTCTTTGTTACAGCCTTCAAATATCCGATATTTATTTCATGATCATTTGTTGCAGTATTTTGTACCTACTTTATTATTCCGACGTTTTTGAATGTGCGATTTCCACTCGCTTGATTGTTTGTTCCGATTTTTTTTCTATGTTTGAATTTGTTATCTGTTTCTTCAGACGATCAATTTCGATATTCTTAACTGAAATATCGTTTTCAAGCTTGTATATTTTCTCTTGTAGTAGGTCCTTGTTTTCCATCAACAATTTATCCGATTCTTCCAGTTTTTGTATTATATTGATAAGTAGATCGTATTTTGAAGACTCAACATTAATTGAAACCTTCGAACGAGTAAGCATAACTGGATCCTTGGTACTATTTTCTGAAAAATTTTCAATGTTTTCGTTTCCGCAGCAAATAAGTGCGGATTCACTCAAAATTTTGATGCCTTTTTGGCGTTGAGCACATGATGGATGATACGTGCAACAACATTTTTCACATTTTATAGATTTCACTACGTATTTTCGGCAATAATTGCAGAGCGCATCGGTAGATTTATGTTCACTCTCCGACATCTTACGATATATATTTATATCTGTTCATCTTCATCTCCAAGCCGTCATTAATCATCTACACTTAACTTACAGTACAGATGTTAATCCCTGTCCCGGTGTTTTTTCTCTCATGAAACCATGCTGTAGTTCATTCAAAACCTTCAACTGCCTAAAGAAATTCAGAAGTCTATTGACCATAATTTTTCCGAATATTTTAGAAGAGTTACCAAGAAGACTTATAGGTCTGTAGTAATTAAAATCGTCTGCATAATAGTTCTTATGAAAAGGTTTAGCATATCCCGAAATACACCATAATGGAAACGGTTATTCAAAATATGCCGTACTTGATGAGAAAGAGTGACATAGTTCCCTTCATTACTCTCGTTGGATACCGGCATAGCCCAAGATTGTCTGGTTTGCTGAGTTTTATACTACCATTAGGATTTTATCATCAGTTACCTCGAACATAAAGAAAGAACGGTCCATACTAGACGAGCATCAGTTTTCAGCGTCTCAGAACTAGGTAGGTATAGATATTTTCATGTTGGTTTATTGAGTTTCGAAATAAAAGGCCAAACTCTTCTACTAGTTGCTGATGCGTGGTTTCTTCTTGATGTTGCCTGTTTTTTTATTGACACTTGACCAAAATTTTTTCGATTTATTTCCTGAATTCTCGTATTCATGTCGATAGTATCGACAAAGTATACCGAAAACAAAGGAATGGTTTTTCAAACAAGTTGCTCTTCAGCAAAACTCAACAGAAAATCTACTGTAGTGTGAGATTCTTCGATCAGGTATCCACAAACAACTGTTATGATCGCAATAGACCTGCAACGTTTGTTATTTTGTTCAGAACGGATAGAAAATTGAAACAAAGTTTGTTGAGTGCGTGAAACAAATGAAAACTGTGATGTATTGAACTGGGCGAACTCATTATGATGATTCAGTATATTGATAAGTCACGTATATGTAACCGAATGGCGATGCGAGGGGAACCAATATATTGGATATGCATTGAGATTCGGTGTGTGAATGAGACCGTACTTATAGACTGTTGTAATAAAAGTGTTAGAACGAATAGAAGTGTTTTATTCATAGAAATAGTGAACACCACAATTGGCGACGAGGATTAACTAATCGCATAAATCAGCAGTAAGTACAAGAAAGAACTTTCAAACAAATATTGGATAATTTGCTTTGCATTATACTGAATAAGAAATGAATAATGACGAGAGATTACAGAATTTCATGAGTATCCGAAAATAAAGCGTGGGAGAGCCTTATACTAACTATCTTGCACTTTTGTTCATTCCATCCAGAAACTATCCAGTAAAACGTATCATATTATTAATTTAAATTATCTGAGTTTTGAAATAAGTACTTGATTTATCACAATAGTGATGAAACTTCATTAGAAAATAAAAGTAAGAACAGGTATAAAGAAATACCTGTCTGAGAAAGAAACTGTATCAAGAAATACAGACTGAAATATGTGAAGGTATAAGGAAATACCTATCTGAGAAAGAGACTGTGTAAGAACAGGTATAAAGAAATACCTGTGTGAGAAAGAGACTGTATCAAGAAATACAGTCTGAAATATGTGAAGGTATAAAGAAATACCTATCTGAGAAAGAGACTGTGTAAGAACAGATATTAAAAAATACCTGTGTAAGAAAGAGACGGTATCAAGAAATACAGTCTGAAATATGTGAAGGTATAAAGAAATACCTATCTGTGAAAGAGACTGTGTAAGAAGGGGTATAAAGAAATACCTGTCTGAGAAAGAGACTGTATCAAGAAATACATCAATTAAAAAGAAAAGTCAGAAAGTGCTATTGGAATAGAACATGAGTGCATAAATCATTCTTGTGAGATTAAATACATCCAGCATTGTGCATTCCAAATGCTTTATTGCGCATTTTGTAAGCTATATTTTCATTTCGGCTGTTGCAGAAAATGGCTAGCATTCCTACTCTTGATGTTTTTGATTGTGATGGAAATGCTAGTTCAGTGGGATTAAGATGGAAAAAATGGAAGCGGGCTTTAGGTATATACCTAGATGCCGTAAGTATCACCGATCTGAAAAAAAAAAGAAAGCAACTCTTTTACACTTCGGAGGTCTTGGAATCCAAGAAATCTTTTACAACCTCCCCGGCGCAGATGTTGAAGAAGATCCCACTAACGAAGAGACATTCATAAAATAGCATTAGAAAAGCTTGATGAATACTTCTCACCCAAACAAAGCAGGGTATATGAAAGACACCTATTCCGCCTAATCAAACAAGGGAAAAAAGAAAAATTTGAGAAGTTCCTCGTGAGATTGAGAAAACAAGCCGATAATTGTCAGTTTTCAAACCTTGAGGACCAACTCATTGACCAGATCACAGAAAAATGTGCATCAACTGATCTGAGAAAAAAAATCCTGACTATGGGTGACAATGTTACACTGACACAAATAGCTATGGAAGCAAATTCACTAGAGACTATTGAGAGACAACTTTGCGAATTTATAGAAAATCAACCTAGCACCTCACTATCACTACCCACAATAAATGAAGTGTCGTACAAGCACAAAGAAAAAGTCAACAAAAGAGATTTGAACTCGAAGTCCTGCTCCAGATGTGGATTTAGGGATGCCAATCATAAAATCTGCCCGGCATCTAACGTCATCTGCAATAAATGTAAATTCAAAGGCCATTTTGAGAGATACTGCAGATCAACGAGGATATTTCGTCCTAGCAGTGTGCCATTTGCAACAGGACCTCCTACAAAAAATTCAAATCGAGACGAAACGATGACGACATTCGAAATGTCTCCGACGCAACCGACGACACTGACTACGTATTCCATCTTGATGACGACGAAGATACAGTCACCTGCGAAGTTTGGGGTGTCGGGATAGACCTGCTTATTGATTCAGGAAGTAAGTCCAACATAATTTCTGAAAAATCTTGGGAATTCCTGAAGAAATCTGAAATCATAGTTTCTAAACAAATAAAAAATCCTAGCAAAATTCTATTTGCATGTGGTGCAAAAGAACCTCTGAACATTCTACGTTCTTTTGACGCTAAAATAAAGCTCGGCACGAACCAAGAAAATGCAACTTTTTATGTTTTAAATGGAAAGAGAAATTTGTTGGGCAAGACTACAGTGATTTCATTAGGAGTTCTCAAAATTGGTCACGTAACAGATGTACAACCATTTCCAAAATTCAAAAATGTGTTGATACATATTCCGATAGACAGAATCATTAAACCAATAAGTCAACCCTATAGGCGGGTGCCCATTCCTCTGGAGACCAAAATAAATTCGAAAATAAATGAATTACTTAAACTCGATATAATCGAGGAAGTCAATGGTCCATCAGAATGGGTTTTCCCCATGGTGCCTGTCTAAAAGGAAAACGGAGATGTCAGGATATGTATTAACATGCGTAGAGCTAACACAGCAATACAAAGGGAAAATTACCCTCTACCTACAATTGATTCACTACTAACAAAATTTCGTAAGGCAAAATTTGTCTCAAGGTTAGACATCAAAAACGCATTTCATCAAATTGAAATCGCCCCTTCATCGAGAGATATAACAACGTTTATATCTAGCCGAGGATTATACAGATATAAGCGACTTTTATTTGGGATAAATGCTGCCCCTGAAATATTCCAAAAAACCATGGAAAGGATGCTACTTAATTTCATAGATGATATATTGACATACGGTATATCGGAACAAGAACATGACACTAGGGTAGCTTTTACTCTTAAAGTATTGAAAGAAAATAATGTCGCTTTGAATAAGAAAAAATGTGTATTTAAAATATCAGAGGTAAAATTTCTATTTATCACCCTTAGGAATACGACTCTTGGATAATTATGTAGGGGCGGTTAAGTCATTTAGAGCTCCGAAAACTTTAGACGAGTTACATAGTTTTTTAGGATTAGTTAACTTTATTGGAAATGGTTACCAAACTTAGCTACTTTGACAGAGCCCCTAAGAGCAATTTTAAAACTCAAGCTATCCAGAACATGGACATCTCAACATTCTGGACTGACAAACAAGCTTTAGCTTTCAATAAACTTAAAATCTGCTTATCTCAAAAAAGACACTAGGTTATTATGATCCAAATGATAGAACTCAAGTCGTTGCAGATGCAAGCCCAGTAGGTTTAGGATCTGTTCTCATTCAATTTGACAATAGCGGTCCTAGAATCATTGCTTACGGAAACAAGAGTCTAACAGATGTTGAGAAGCAATATTGTCAAACTGAAAAAGAGGCTCTGCATTAGTTTGGGCAGTTGAACATTTTAAAATGTACTATATGGTAAGGATCAGTTTGAACTTATAACAGACCATAAGCCAAAGGATCAGTTTGAACAATAGTTCGTACGAATCGGTCATGAGTATTAGCGATAATATGTCTACTTCGAAATGTGGCGGATACAAAAATTCCGTAGTAAAAAACGGTAGTAAATGTAAAATTTGTGCCAAATTATACCATCGTAGTTGTGCACAGAAAGTTAAGAAATGTTGCGATGAGAAAATAACATTTTCCATCAATGTAACGAGGCCGGGAGAAAATCAACTACCTGATAGTGAGAATTTTGATTCCATCAGCGTAATCACTGAAGATTCTTCTAATCATGAACTACTTCTGAGAATCATTCAAGGATTGGAAGACTAAAACCGTTTGTAGGAGGAAAATACATCATTGTTGAAGTATAAAATATCGGTTCTTGAAAATTAATTGGATATGAAAGAGAAAAAGGTATGTGATCGATGTGAAAAATCGTTTAACATACGAAACAAAGGAATTATCAAATCAACAACAGATGATTTTGATAAACAAACCAGAAATGTTTTGAATCTGGGCAACTCCACTTGGCGTACTGTAACTGATGATCCTGTACCGTCTACTAGTGGTAATAACCCCAAGAATGGAGAATTGATTACGAAACGTCCGCAAGCCACCGTGAATATCGATATTGGAAATAAAAACAAAACCACTACAAACTTAAATATCTCTGGTGATGAAATGACTAGAGAAAATGATGATTCCAAATGGAAAACGGTATCATCTAGGAATCCTAAAAAGAAAAATCGCCCTGCTTTGGTTATTGGAAACTCTTCTGAGCCATCAGCAGTCCAGGTATTGAGAGACTCAGGGCTTTTCACGTTTCGAGACTAAAACCTACTACAAAAGCAGAAGATTTTTGCGAATTTTTAAAAAAAAACTTTACGGACGTCAAATGTGAACCTCTGCAATCCAGGTACCCTGAAACTTATGCATCTTTTAAGGTCCTTATCCGGGCAGATGAGTTCCAGAAGGTTCAGGATGCTTCAAATTGGCCCACCAATGCCTGTGTCAATTATTTTTTTCACCGAGGCAAGTGGAAAAATCGAGATGCTATGACAAATTAGAGTCATTCAGAATAGTAGTTTACAATACTGTCACAAACTAACTGACACAATGTTTATATGCGGTGATTTTAATGTTGACTATTTAAAAACAAACTGTTCACAAAAACAGCTATTTGATGATTTGCTGTCATGTTTTGACTTGAAAGTTACATCTAACGAACCTACAAAAATTTTCAAAAATGTCAATCATACAACATCTATATCTAAAATTGATTACATTTTATCAAATGCTAAAATATGCGATTTGTCAACAAGGGTCTTAGAAGGCCACATTGGCGATCATAGAGTTTTGGTTTCTGATTATTGTGTGAAAACTGCAAATGTGAACAAGAAAACTGAATATAAATTGACTAGAAAAATGTCACCCCAATCTTTAGATGACTTGTCGAAATTCGTTACTACTGTCAATTTCGATGATTTGTATTTGTATTCAGATGTTGATGAGAGTTTCAATCATTTCATTCAGTTGATCGAATACTGTCTTGAAATATCGTGTCCTTTACGGAGGTTGAGATTTTCAAACTCATCGAATGGGGTTTGGATAAACACTGAAATTGAAAATGCTAGCACCAACTGAAAAATTTATATTGGCTTAAAATGAACTTAAAGAACTCCACTTATGACGAAGTTTACAAAAGAGAAAAAAGTAATTTTAGGCGTCTGCTCCAACATACAAAATCAAGTTATTATCAAAATGTAATTTATTCATCTTCAAATAAAAATAAAACCATTTGGAACATTGTCAACATGGTTACTAGTGGTAATTTCCCAAATTGTTTGAAAACTGCTTCAGTAATTCCAGTTTTCAAGAAAAATGACCCCTGTAATATTACAAATTACCGACCCATTTCAATCTTAAGTGTTTACTCGAAAGTCTTTGAAAAAATTGTATATGGCAGGATGATTTCCTTCCTAAATCGTTTCGAGATTATTACTCACTGTCAACATGGATTCAGAGAAGGGAAATTCACTCAAACTGCAGCGCTTTCGTTCGTAAACTTAGTACATAAAAAGCTAGATGAGGGACTATTTGTAGCGGGTTTGTTTTTCGATCTCTCCAGTGCGTTTGATGTTCTTTCACCTGAATTTATTAAAAACAAACTATATAATATAGGTTTCCGTGGAATATTTCTTGATTGGGTCAGATGTTATTTAACTGATCGTAGTATATCAGTGAAAGTTGATAGCTCCTGGTCAAAAAAGTGTGGTATAAGGCTTGGTGTTCCGCAGGGCTCCGTGTTGGGGCCGTTACTGTTTTTATTGTTCATTAATGATTTACCGAATCACATAATCACTGATATACTCATTTTATTTGCGGATGATACAACTGTGGCGGTCGCAGCTCGGAGTTTTGGGGAACTCTCAATGCTTTGTGACACGCTGGTGTGTGAGTTCATGAACTGGTGTAAATCAAACCGCTTGATTCTAAATATGGAAAAAACTGAATGTATCTATTTTAGCAGAAGAAATATTGATAGTGTTAATCTAACTATAAAGTGTATGAATACTTCAAAAACCTCCAAAGATTCAGTAAAATTTTTAGGTGTCCATCTAGATAGGTTATTAAAATGGAACCATCACGTGGATTCAGTTTGCAAAATATTAAGCAGTTCATATTATGCCCTAAATAGAATAAAAAGAAGCCTTCCCCTTCAAGCTGTTATAAATGTTTACTACAGCTTGATCTATAGCGTATTGAACTACAATATATTATTGTGGGGAAATTCGTGTGATTCCCAAAGAGTTTTTGTTATGCAAAAAAGAATTATGCGTTTGGTTTTCGATCTGAGACCACGTGACTCTTGTAGACTTTATTTCTGGAAACATGAAATATTAACTTTACCGAGTTTATATATATATATATATATATATATATATATATATAGATGTTTAATTTATATAAGGGAAAATGAGCATTTGATGACAAAGTTATCTAGTTTCCATAATTACGGTACTAGAAATGCCTCAATACTATGCGTTCCATCACATTCTACGGCCAAATATGAATCGTGTCCAATGTATCAGGCCATAGCTTTGTTCAACCATTTACCAAATATTGTAAAATCAATGAATATGATTAGGTTTAAGAATTAAATTAGAAAAAAACTGTTGATAAAAGGTTATTATAGCATTAAAGAATATTTAGATGATGGCAACTTTCTTACATCTTGATTAAATGTTGTGTAATACTTGTATGTATTATATTTAAGGTTATATGTTTTAAATATACTTTACTTGATTCGTCCTATACATTTTATATATGTCTAAGGGATCAATAAAATTATTATTATTATTATTATTATTATTATTATAACAGACCATAAGCCACTTGAAACAATTTTCGGTCCTAGATCGCGTCCCTGCGCGAGAATAGAAAATTGGGTTTTAAGGCTTCAATCATTCAATTTTAAAATAGTCTATCCACCAGGAAAAACCAATATTGCAGACCCCTTATCCCGTCTTTGTGAGACGCGAATACACGAACCATTCGAGAGTCACGATTTTGTTCATGAAATCGTAGAACACTCCTGCCCTGTTGCTGTCACAGTTAAAGAAATCAAAGAGAATACAGAATCCGATCAAGAAATTCTACAATTGAAAACAGGCATTGATCAAGATATCTGGAGCGATGCGATTAAACACTGTCAAGTATTCAAAGAGTTTCAGTGACGGAATTCTGTTACGAGGCACAAGAATCGTTATTCCAGAGAAACTCAGACAACGGGTTTTAGAATCTGCTCAAGAGGGTCATCCAGGTATTGTTGCGATGAAAAGTAGGCTACGAACTAAGGTTTGGTGGCCTAAAATTGATGAACAGGCCGAAAAAATTGTTAAAGCATGTAAGGGTTGCACATTAATATCGGCCCCCAACCCTCCTTATCCAATGAAAAGGAGACAAATCCCAACGGCACCTTGGGTAGACGTGGCTATAGATTTTATGGGTCCTCTACCGAAAGGGGAATATCTTTTTGTCATTGTGGATTACTTTAGTAGGTATAAAGAAATAAAAATAATGAAAACTATCACATCTACGACAACCATTAATGTACCATTAATGTAAGAAATTTTCTCGAGGCTAGGGTTCCCGGTGTCGATCACTTGTGACAATGGCAAACAATTCACAAGTGAATAGATCAAATCGTTTTTCAGAGAAAAAGGCATAAAAATATATCACTCGATTCCATACTGGCCTCAGATGAACGGAGAAGTAGAACGGCAGTATAGGGACATCCTCAAACGCTTAAAAATAAGCCAAGGCTTAAAAACTAATTGGCATGAAGAGCTTGTAAATTATCTAATGATGTACAACAGTACACCACACGGAACTACTGGAAAAACTCCTAGTGAATTATTTTTCAGACGTCAATTTAGGGACAAAATTCCTTGTGCCACAGATACCCAACATAGAGTCCTTGACGATGAAACAATCGATAATGACCGCGTACAAAAAGAAAAAGGTAGGAAAAATGAAGACAGAAAACGGAAAGCAACAGATGAAAACGATATAAATATCGGTGATAAAGTTTATCAAAAAAATTTAATCAAACCAAACAAGGTCACTCCAGATTATGATCCTACACCACACACAATAATAGAGAAAAGGGGCGGAGACATCTTAGCCCAAAATCCTGAAACATGTCAGGAACTGAGACGAAATATTGTTCACCTTGAAAAAATAGAGGGTCAATGGCAAGTTAAAAGTAGGGAGAACAATAAAGTTAACTAACAATTGAAAAAGCTCCTAAGATAAAGCTATTCCTTTTCAGATTCCAAAGGACAAAACAATACGTACCTTTTTTAACAGTTGATGGATGAATTGCATGATAAAATCATTTGATTATGTTTTCATTTATGTATCTATTGACCATTGACAAGTTTATCAAATTAATATTATTCATAGTTAGGGGTAAGATCTCATGTATGTATTATTATTATAGTTGTCCAGCATATTTGTTTATTATTTTGATTTAGTTTAGTTATTCGTAATTCAGGTTTATAACATAATATAATTTAAATTTATAACAAAGGAAGAGATGTGATGTATTGAACTGGGCGAACTCATTATGATGATTCAGTATATTGATAAGTCACGTATATGTAACCGAATGGCGGTTACACCAATATATTGGATATGCATTGAGATTCGGTGTGTGAATGAGACCTTACTTATATACTGTTGTAATAAAAGTGTTAGAACGAATAGAAGTGTTTTATTCATAGAAATAGTGAACACCACAAAAACAAAGACAAAGAAGTCGTCAACACCGCATCACAGTTCGCCCACGGTATATTGGAGTCGGAATATAGTTTCGATCCAGGGAGGCATGATTGTGAGAAGGACCTTCAATTGGACGTTCTTGGATTATTTTGTGGATTTCTTGTTTATGAACATATTTTACTTTTTGTTCAACAGGAGATTGTATGTTGGTTTCTAATCCTATTTCAAAGTGTAAGATATGGATGTCGCTGATGTTGGTTTGTGCTTTATCAATCAGTTTTCATCACGAATGTAGCTTGATTCAGATTTTTCAATTTTTTTAACGCTTTTGTTTTCGAAATGCTTGATAATGTCAATGTGAACGACGAAATACATTGGAAGACCTTTTCGGAGAATGAATAAACAATTTTTAATTGGAGAAGACCTTTTTTTCATCAATCACTATTTCTTAATATTCCAGTTATTACCAAAATTTTATTTGATTTATGAAAATTTGAAATTAACAACTGAGAATATGATTAAAATGTGAGAAGTCCGACTGAAATACATATTATTTTCGATTAAACTAAATTTTCTAATACAAAAAAAAATTCGGTATGGCTATCTGTTCGCCTCAACCAGCAGTCCATATAGATACATTCTTGGAGTATTTCGGGAAAAACTACGTACATGTTCAATGAAACGAAAGACTCTGTATCGATATTTTGACAATTCTTCCGTGATCTGGCAGAAGAAAATTTTTTTTTTTTTTATATCTCTTTATTGAAAATTTACAATCTACCTTGAACAAAAGTATTAAGTAAATATGATGTAGGATTAGACAATGAGAAGATATTAAACATATTAATACTTCATTTTAACTTTTCAGATCAAGTCGTTTGGCCACGTCCGCAGTAGTCTTCGGTGGTGAAATGGGTTTGCTGTGTGGTTGGAGACGTACCAGGGCGCATTCACTAACGAGCGCAATATTTTTGATTGGAGTCTTTGGATTATTTGGATGTTTGATTTTTTAGCGCATCCCCAGAATTGAATGCCGTAGGTCCATATTGGTTTAATTATTGCCTTGTATATTAATATTTTATTTTCTAGAGTTAGTTTGGACTTCCTTCCTATGAGCCAGTACATTTTTCGGATCTTTATATTGATTTGAGTCTTTTTTGCTTGGATATGGTGTTTCCAAGTAAGACGCTGGTCTAAATGTAGGCCGAGGTATTTTGCTTTCGTGTCAACCGGTATATTGTTTCCAAATATTTTAACTCTGGGGCATATGGTCCTTTTCGTAGTGAAGGTTACTTGGACAGATTTTTGCTCATTTATGTTGAGTCGCCATTTCCGATGCCATTTTTCAAGGTCATTTAAGTGTCGTTGGAGGTTTTCAGAAGCTGTTGTGTCATTCTCATGAGTAGCCAGTAGAGCTATGTCATCTGCAATTGTGGTTTCTCTATTTTCTGGTATATCGGATGTGAAGAGGATGTATAAAAGTGGACCCAATATGCTTCCTTGAGGAACTCCCGAGTTGACCTTATAGGTGGTAGATATCGATTCTCCGAATTTTACGGCAAAGTATCGGTCTTCTAGATATGATTTCAGAATCATGTAGTATGGTTGTGGAAGGAGTTTCTTGAGTTTGAACAATAATCCTCTATGCCACACCTTGTCAAATGCTTGTGACGAGTCCAAAAACACTGCTGAGCAATATTTATCTTCTTCAAAGCTTTTTGAAATGGTATTCACTATGCGGTGGATTTGGTGAATTGTGGAGTGGTTTTCTAGAAAACCTAGTTGATGTGCAGGAATTATTTGGTCAAGGTCTATGTCTTTCTTCATTCTTTTCAAGAGAAGTTTCTCAAATAATTTTCCCATGATGGGTAGTAAGCTTATAGGCCTGTTGGACTCCACTTTGTGTTCTGGTTTGTTCGGTTTCGCTATCATTATAATTTCGGCATATTTCCATATGGTAGGAAAGTATGACATGCTGATCATTCTATTGAATATGATAGTGAGCATTAGAATGGCTTTTTTAGGTAGTTTCTTCAATATTTCCGCCGTTAAGAGATCATAATCAGGGGCTTTCTTGTTTTTAAGCTTTCTGATTTCACTTATCACCTCTCTTGGTTTAAAGGGTTTAACTGGTGGTGCCATTTGACAGGCAACATCCAGAAAGGTCCCAATTTCGGTGTCGATGATACCAGGGTAAGGAGCATTTGGTGTGAAGACTTGTGCTAGATATTCAGCAAAAATATTTGATTTTTCTTCATCCGAGTTGGCCCATGCTCCATTGGGATTTTCAATAGGAGATTTTCTTATTACGGGTCTTTTGAACTTCTTCGTGGCTTTCCAGATACTGTGTTCGGAGTTGTCGTTAATGGTCTCTATGTAATACTGAAATTGTGAGTTTGTATATTCTTGAAGGAGTTTATGTAACTTTTTGTTGAGCTGATTTGATTGAGTTTTGTCAGTTGGATTTCGTGATCTTTGCCATCTTCCTCTAGTTCTTCGTTTTTCTACTATCAGTTCTTTAATTTGGAGCGGTAATTTGGTGTGTGGATATTCTCTCCTTGATTTTTCGGGGGTACTCTCCCATGCTGCCTTTTGGATCATTTTCATTATATTGTTTGCGGCTGTTTCTATATCTTCAGATTTTTTTAGATCAATATTCAAGTTGATTTCTTCGTTCAACTTATGTTGGAACAGGTCCCAGTTGGTTAAATTTGTTGTGAGTGAAGGCTTATTTTCATTCATTCTAGGTATTGTACTAAGGGTAATTAAGACTGGCGTGTGGTCAGATGAAAGTTCCGGTGTAGATTCTACATGAAAATATGTATTATTAATACCGTTAGTGATGAAGAAATCCAAAACATCTGGGATCTTATTCACGTCGGTTGGCCAGTATGTTGGTGATCCCGGCGAGATCACATCGTTTTTGTTTGATATAACTTCAAGTAGATTGCGACCCTTAGGAGTTATTAATCTTGAACCCCAGTGTGTATGTTTAGCGTTCCAGTCACCTCCAGTTATAAAGCGATGTTGGAAGTGTTGAAAGAAAGCGGCATATTGATCTCGAGAAATGTTATGTCTAGGTGGTGAATATATGGCTGATATATCGAAGTTCCATGTTTCTGTGTATACCCTGATATTTGTAGCTTGTATTTCATTGGTTACATAGTTAGATAATGAATCATGTTTTATGGTCCTTCGAATGAGTATTGCCGAACCACCGTGGGCGGTACCATCGGGATGTTGAGCAGAATAAGTGAGGAATTGTGGTATTTGAAACACTGTCTTTTCGGTGAAATGAGTTTTCGAAATTAGCATTACATCTATTTTGTAGAGATTCATGAATGCTGTTAATTCATGTTTTTTGTTTGGAAGCCCATTTGCGTTCCAAGTGGAAAGACGAATGAATTTGGCCATTTTTATTTAAGTTTGTTCACAACTGTTGTCAGCAGATTAAGTATAATCTGGTTTTGGTTCATGAGTTGTGTCATCATGGTTTTGAAGTCTGATAAGAACGTGGACATTAATGATTCGAAGGAGTTGAGGTTTGTGTCATAGGAAGTATGTTCTGTCTGTTTTTCTTGGTTTCTTAATGCTTGTGCGTAAGATTTATCTGGTGTTCTCGTTGTGCTTTGAATTCGTGGAGTATTGTTATCGGTATTCTGTTCAGAGTTAATTTTTTGTCTGCTGTTGTGGTAATTTTGGTTTTTCGCACGCATTAATTCCTTGTAGACTTGACACCCTTTATAATTCGCAGGATGACTACCATCGCATAACGCGCATGTCGCTGCAGTTGTTTTCGGCTTAGTACAGGTTTTGGAGTCATGTTGGTTACCGCATTTGACACACATGAATGGTCTGTGGCAATAGGTTTTCGAGTGACCATATTCTTGGCATCTAGTGCATTGAATTATTTCCGATTTTCTTCTCGGGGGCTCTATTGTTATTTTTATGTTGGAAATGAATTCGACCTTGTAGATCTCTTTATTATTATCTTCCCAGACGGCACCCTATATTCCCGGAATATTCCTCCAATCTGCCATTAAGCCAAAAGATATTGCAATATGCGAGGCATATGCCAGATATATATCAAATATATCTGCTCTCAAAAGAATATTCCAAATATATGCCATCCCAGATATGTCTGGTATATGCTATGGGAATATCTATATGATATGCGTTTAGAATATTATTCAATAGTATTTATTGGTATATATACATGAATCTTCATGGAATATTATAAACGTTACAAAACCATTTTTGAACGATAATTTTTTAAAGTGTAGGTACTACCACTACCTCGATTTTGCTTTTGTTCCGAACTCATCAATAATTGATGAGTTTGTTATTTTCCAGTAAACTGTTAAAGAACTACAAACTTTCTATATAGATTATATTTTCGAGGAATCGCAGTTATCATCAAGTTAATTATAGTTGGATTCAAGTTAAAAAATAACACTTTCATTCGCTTAATAATTTGATCTTATTTATTAAACTGAGTAAACAATGGAATCAATAATTTGTAATTTATTTATCTGATTGATACAATGAAATGAAAGAGCAGGCAACAAATTAAACGTTTTCATTTGTGAAAAATGGACATGCTATACTATATCGTATATCGACTGAGAGTCGAGTGACTTTTTAAATAATTGAAATGTTCAATGAAACAGAAAAAGAGGTCCATTATGATTTTGATCTTATAGGAAAGAGATCAAATATATATTTTCAATAAATGGAAAAACAATATATGATATTCGAGCAGATATATGAAAAGGTCGTAGACAAGTTGTCAAAAATCATATATGATAATCAAATATTAGTCAGCAGAGGTGAGAGTAGCTTATTCCACTGGACGATCGAATCACTTTTGCTCATATTTTTGTTTCCATGAAGCTGCCATGTGGTGACAGAGATGTCTGGAACTTAGAATCTTTCTAGTTCAACTTAATACTTCTTGCTTTTCATTGAACCAAATACATTGCATTTCAAACATTTCAGAGCCATTGTAGGTTGAGGAAGTTATGTGGCCACTTCGAACCATATTTTCGCCCTTTCTAGATATTTCCTTGAATTTTATCAAAATATCTGACAGAAATACCAATGACATTAGGTAAACAATCGATATAGTCATGTAACATGGCGGCGGCCGTTCTAGTTGATGCAACGTTGCCAGATCGGTCGATTATTCATGTATTTGAAGAATCGATTGTTGACAGAATAATCAGTTGATGTTGAAACCTGGATTTCTTCGAAGGAGAATTTACCGATAAGAATATCAAATTTCGAATTGACTTTTTCTTATGGATGTAAACATTACGTCACGACGTTTTCAGTCAAAATATTCATATTTTTGTTTTGTGGTCTTAGATTAAGGTTATTTGTGTTCTGTGGTTAGTGGTTAGTAGCAGTTTGGCGTTCCAAAATGGTCGTCAGTGGGTCGTCACGTTGAGATCAAAGATGTTATTGTTTGAGTATTATGTGCAGCCAAGCACATGATAAAAGATCAGACAGACAGACAAGAGCATGAATATCAAATCGGCATTGGTAGGTACTCTTATATTTGGAATGCTTGAAAAAGGTTTGTCAGTTCTTTATCTTTGGTTATGTATATTTACGTTTTTTTCAGGTCAAAGAAATGAGGACTTAACAGTGAGGAAGTGATAGAAAGAATATTTCCTATATTTTTGTTGGGTTGGGAGAAGGCAAAAACAAACTTTTCATCCCTAATAAAATTGTGCAATGTTCTCAAAGGTATAGTATAAATAATTTCAGTGATCATGAAATCCATAATTAAGTTTTATTAATATTTTCAGAGGTTCTTAAGCAGAATGAAAATACTAAATTTGTTACCAAAATTTTGCTTTCAATCCAAACGTAACAACTACAAGAGCATGAGTGGATTATCATTTCAGGTGTAAGTCTCAGCCGAGCTGAACAGGTCGAAAATGTTAGTGGAATTGTTACAGATTCAGACGCAAAACAGGTTTTCTGAGATACTCGTCAAAAAGAGGGATCGCAGGCATATATCATTATCTTCAAGAAGGAAGGTTGCCTCGATATAAAATGCCAACACTGCCTATTAAAATTCAAAGTAAGTTTATAAATATCAAACAATTCTAGAACAGACTTCCACTATTACTAGAGCAGTAGACGGCCTCTTATCTTGAAAATCTTAGAATCACTGTTTTTTTCAGGGCCAAATCTGCTAGTTGAGAGAAAGCCAGATCAAAAAAACTTGCTCTGAAATGAGTGAAAGAAAAAGGCGAGGAAGACCAAAATCTATCTGAGAGACCGAGAGAATGGGTGTGGACAGAAGGGGATGGAGACTGGGAACCGGAAATCCGTAGGATCTATGATATATCTATATCAGCACCCCAGAGGTAAAGTGTGCTAAGTCACAATATCAAAATTAGACAAAAGAGAGATTATTCAGTTCGATCATTGTTTCAAAGAATGTGTTCTGCCATTATTTGGCAACTTCATATACCTAGTTCATTTACTAATGTGAATCCAATATTGTAGATAGTTCGTGTCTGAAAAAATGTGACTTAACACACTTTACCTCTGAGGTGCTGATATAGATATAACGTCGGTTTCACAAAACTTTGTTTGTACGATTAAATTACTCAAAACGTGTGATTCGATTGGTTCGATTTACGTGAGGTTTTTAATTGCACAATTAAAGTTTTGTGCTAGTTCACAAACCAAATAATTGAAGTTCACAGTTCAAGATTTATACCATTTAAAATATTACCTCATTGTGTTTTCCCTATTTTTTAGTTTAATTCATCAAATGTTAATTTTTACTTATTCTTAGTTCATATGCCTTGTATTGTTTTGTAAAATACCTAGTTGATTTATATTTATATTTTTACTTTATGTTCATTTTTATAATTTAATGTGATAATTTTGTTAATTATTGTTATTGTACAAAATATTCTTAAAACTGTAATAAATTTTTTTGAAACAATCGAATCAATGCATTATTATTTAGTACCGCTACAAAAATTTACATATATTTAAATATATACAAAGATATTACCAGCATATGGCATGGACAAATCAGGAGATAAAAAGATATTGCCAGCATATATGTAAGGGAGATATTCATAGATGAATCTGTATGGCATATGCCATTGATATATTTTTGAAGATCATGGGATATTCCTGGCAGATGTTTCATGGTGACCTTGGATATTCCTGCTATCTGCCAGGCTTATGCCGTGGGAGATTTGGAATATGTTTGGAATATCTCAATATGCCAGCGGTATATTCATTGAATATGCATGGAATATTTCTGTGCCGTCTGGGTTGTGGTTCTAAGTCTACATAAAATAGGGGTAGAGGATTTTTTGTTCTGCGGTCTCTTATGTTGGTTATGTTTCTAACTTTGTGGCCCAAGTTTTCTATTTCGGTTTTTATATCCTCAGTTGGTGTGCTAGAGTGTAGATGTCTTATAACCACTCTATACGCTCTATCTTGTTTTAACTGATAAGTGTGATGATATATATCTTCTTCCTTCAAAAATCTTACCAGGCTCCTGTATGTTTCAGGCGTTGCAACGTTGATCTTCACGATATTATTAGAGAGTGTTTTAGTGCGGTATTGTTCATCAGTTATGGCTGTCGATAATTGTTTCGTCATATCCGCGTAGTTTGTTACACCGTGTATAAATATCGGAGGTGGTTTTGGAATACTTGTTGTTTGTTCTGTGTTGTTTACATCAGATACTTCAGGAAGAAATGAGAACCTGTTTTGAGTGGTTATTGTTGGACTTGTATTTATTTCAGGTGAAAAAGATAATTTTCTCTTTTTGGGGACTGTCTGCCAAGTTTTTTGTGATGACTTATTCATGTTTAATTTTTGTTAGTTGTCCCGAGGACAACTGTAATTTAGTATCGACAAATTCAGTGAATAATTTTCAAACTGAATGAAAATTAAATATATAATTATGTTTTTCGGGAGGAAGACTTCGTTTAAAAAAAAAAAAAACTACTTTACTTTATTCAATACAATACAACGTTAATACTTGGTAGAGCTACTAGATCGATTAATTAACTGACTAGAAATTGTCATCAACAGATATTTATAACATTCTCTTATCTTATTCTTCCTGCGTATTGACTGCAGGTGTTCATTGCTTAGTCTGCAAAATACAACATAGTAATATATGGAATCAATGGTAAACAGATAAACAATGTATCTAATCAGTATGGGGCCATATTATGTAATTCCTCCCCCCTTTGGATAAAGGTATCACCTTGATTAGGTGTAGCTTTACATTTTTCAAAATATTTCAATAAAAAGTATAAAATAATTAAATACATAAATATTGCTAAAATAATCATAAATGTTGATGTTGTATTAGGTTTCCATCTTTGTATATCTTCTAATTTGACATCTGGAATATCTTCTTCCTGGAATTCTTCTTTTTCCTCTTCTTGGGATTGGTTTCGTGGGATTATCGCCGTCTTGGGTAGAATTATGTACTTTTCTTCATTCTTAATCGAAGTTGGGAATATCTCTTTTTGGAAGTTACTTATGATACATTTCGATTGGATTATCGCCATCGGTGAAGTGAAGTAATATTTTGTTTGTTGAGGACATTTTTCTTGAATTTCCATATTGTTTATTGAAAGGATGCTTCCATCTTCTGAGGTTTTCAAATTTGATATAGGAATAACTTTCTTCCTGGGACAATTTTCTAAATGTGTCTTCAATATCGTGTTCATACATTCTGGAGGTTTTGTTAAGGAGTCTTGATCGCAAAGGAAATCTTCTTCGACTGCATGACATTCACTGGTTGACCATTTCAATTCTTCTTGTTGAGTGAGCATATGAGGATTGGTATAAGGAAGGGTTAAGTTCTTCTGAGGGATATAGTAAAACTTGTATAGATTAAAATTCTCTTCATAAACGGTCGGAATTGATATAAGGAATAATAAAACTTTCTCTTTAAACATTACTTTCGTATGACATAACTGATAATAATCTTTTAAATGATTCATTAGAATAATAGTGTCATTTTTAACTAATTCTGCGAATTTTGTATATGGCAAAATAGATTCATGTAGAATATGTAATCTAGCAAAGCTCACTGCTGTTTGGATTTCATCTAATATGCTTTTAATATCCTTAATTTCAAATGTGAGAAGATGCATGTGTTCAATATGTCTCAATTGCGGTATTGTTCGTAATAATTTATAATTGTCTGCGAATTGTCGAAATTTATCAATATACTTATTTTTCAAATCATTAATTACGGTAGCAATCTGTCTTTGATTCCTCATAAGTGTGTCCTCGTTTCTTGCTATACTTTCAAAATAATTTTTATAAAGTTCTTCGTCATCTGAATCTAAGGTTCCAAATAAAATCTTTGAAATTTTACCTCCAATATTAATAAGTCCTCTTTTAACTCTTATTTTTCCATCAACAAGTTCTTCTAAAGTTCTAATATTAATTGTATTCGAATGTTTTAAATATTCATAATGCGGCGTTTGTGTAAACCCCAATAATTCTTTATTTTTCAAATTATCAATTTCTTTCTGATATTTTAAAATAAGATCCTCGACTTGTTTCAGATTAATATGTTCATAATCAATTGTTTTATAAGTGAGTAATATTTTTTTTTGATAAATGTGTTTATTTTTCATATCTTAAATTCTATATCTATCTATCTAGCAAGCATTAAAATTCTTGTGAACTAGATCTAACTTTCTCAAAACAAGGTTTTTTAATAAACATAGGGTTTGTATTTAAAAGGAAGGAACATTCTTCTTTCGGCGGAACGTTTTCCGTCCAATCCGTCTGAATATCTAAGTTTAAAATCATTTAGTAAATCTTCATTAATTTCATCATAAACAATATCATCAATTTCATTATAACTTATATTATTACCTCGTCGACAATTATGTTTTTCGTTCACTTTTAAGAAGACCGGCAGTATCCCATTAAAATCTATAAATTCTTTATTTACTTCAGTATGCAGTGGCGATAAATAATAAATAATTATTTTCACTTTGCATCTTGCAAAAATATACTTTATCATATCCAAAATAATAGGCCATTTTAATTCATCTAATCCGCACGCTATACGCGGTAAAGCTAAATGAGTTTCATTTCTTAACTCCATAAGTTTTTTCAAATATAAAAGGGAATTAAATACATTTTCGTATGTAGGTTTATCGTAATAGGATTTCTTGGTTATCAAATAATAAATAACACGGTTTTTATTTCGAACAATAGCTACTTCTCCTACTTTTTTATTTTGCGATTTTAATTCATCTATATTTCCAAATTTTCTCTTAAAATCTCGGGCAATGCCTCTACTCATATGGAAATCTTCTGATACGCAATGGGCTAACGAATATTTATTAGGGGCTTTAAATAAATTTCCTTGTTTTTCTTCAATATTTTGACAATCGGGAATATTATTTGTTTCATATAGTTTCGTAAAGTTTTCATACGTAATGTCATTAAAATATGCAAAGTCTTTATTTATAATCGTATTTTCACCATTTTCCAATATTATTCTACTTAATGCATCTGCATGATTCATTGATCCTTTTCTATATTTAATTTCATAATCAAATTCTTCAAGTTTAATACGCCATCTCATTAATCGTGAATTAGGTTCTTTCAAAGAGAATAACCATGTTAAAGGTTTATGATCCGTATAAATTGTGAATTTTCTCCCGTACAAATAAGGACGAAAATGCTTGCATTACCAAAGGATCGCGAGTAATTCTTTTTCTATGGTGCTATATCGAGATTCTGCTTCAGTAAGCGTTTTACTAGCATAAGCAATGGGAAGGTCATTCGGAGGAATGCCTTGAGATAATACAGAACCTATCGCAAATCCTGATGCGTCTGTAGTTAAAACAAAGGGTTCTTTATAATTCGGATAACGCAATATCGGCTCGTTCATTAAACTCCTTTTACATATTTCAAAAGCTTCAATGTATTTGGGATCATCAATATTAATTTTCGCATTTTTCTTCAAACATATTGTTAAAGGTTTAGTAATCTTTGCAAAATTCGGGATAAATTTTCCATAATATCCGACTAGACCAAGAAATGATTTTATTTCTTTCTGAGTTCTCGGAATCGGAAATTGTGAAATCGCTTTCAATTTATTTGGATTTGGCTTAATTCCTTCTGGCGTAATAATATGTCCTAAAAATTCTATTTCTTCCTTGAAGAAATGACATTTATCTAATTGAATCTGAAATTGTTCTTTCTTTAAGACTTCCAGAACAGTATGAATATTTGCTAAGTGTTCCTCGACTGATTCTGAAAATATAATTATATCATCCATGTAGATATAGCAAATTTTTCCAATATAATCTTTAAGTATTTCATTCATGCATCTCTGAAATGTTCTAGGGGCATTTTTTAATCCAAATGGCATTCTAAGAAATTCGTAATGTCCGTTTTCAACTGTAAAAGCGGTTTTTTCAATAGATTCTTCATCTAACTCAATTTGATGAAAACCGGATGCTAAATCAAGAAAAGTGAAATATTTTTATTTCCAAGTTTATCTAAAATATTTTCGATTTGGGGTAAAGGATATTGATCATCTATAGTTTTATCGTTCAATTTTCTATAATCTATAGCCATGCGCCATTTAGTTTTTCCGGATAAATCTTGCTTCTTTGGGACCATTACAATGGGAAAAGACCACGGAGAAATGCTCGGTCTAATAATTTTCTTTTCTAATAAATCTTCAATTTGATTTTTAATTTCCTCTTTATTAGTTTCAGGATATCGATATATTTTACAGTGTACAGGTATTTCATCGCTTGTACGAATTTTATGTTTAATTTTACTTGTAAAATTCAATGGTTGTCCTGGCAACTGAATAGCTTCCGAGTTCATTTGCAGAATTTTCATTAATTGATTGCTTAACTTGGGTTCCAAATGACTAAGATCAACAGGGATTTCTACTGGATTTTGACATACTTGTTGATATTTAAAAGGAATTCTACAATAGGAATTCATTAATACTTGGTTTTGAAAGTCTAACGCTAAACCGTATTTATTTAGAAAATCGGCTCCTATAAGGCCATCGTAATTATTATGAAATTTATAAAGTACAAAAGGGTGACTATCATTCATACGGAATTCTGAAAATAAAGGAAGTAATACCTTTTCATTTGAAGTTTCCTGCTTCATGCATGCAGTTAACATGGTTTCTTCTTGAAAAATATTATCATAGAAATTATTATAAGCAAATTTTGGATCTATCAAACATACTGAACAGCCACTATCGATTTAAAGTTTACATCTTGGATATTCAAATTCAATAAAGGGCAATTGATTGGAATGATTAATATTATAATTTAAGTCAATTCGTCTTCTTGGGTAACTTCGCGAAAATTTCGACTATTATTTTCGTGGTTTTTTGACGTTGAAGGTTTACAATAATCAAATTGATTTTCATTTCTTTGTTTCCTCGTATCTAAATGCGTTAATTCTTAAAAGTAAAAATTAGGATTATTATATTGATTTCTGTTCTGGTAATTATTATGAGCATTATTATGATAGAAGTTACGTTGAGGATTTGGATTATATTGCGTAGAGTAATTTGAACGTTTCTTGGGATAATTTCTTGTCTGAATCGACATCTTCTCTGGAGGGGTAGTAATTCTTTGATTGGGATTTGGTTTAAAAACATTACTTGAATGATTCGGTTTAAAATTATTATTATGATTTGGGTATTGGTAATTAGTATTTCTCTGAGTAAATTGAACTGGCTGCGAAGGAAATCTAGGTATTTCTCCGTAATTATTAAATGCGTGATTTGATCTATTTTGGGTATAATTAAAATTTCTTGGAACATATTTCGAATGATTCTGAGGGAAATTTTTATTTTTTCTACTTCTATCAAGTAATTCGTATTGGGCTAGATTGCACATATAGTCTTTCGTTGCATTTACTGTGTCATCAAAAGAAAATTCATGATTTGTTATTGAATATGTTCTTAGTTCCATGGGCGCGTTTGATATTAGAACAGTTTTACAAATTTTCAAAATATTATTCTTATAAATTGCTTTTTCTGGATCTGGCATTCTATCTGCGTCAATTCTATAATTTATTCTTATTTTCAAAGAAATTATTCGGTCTATAAATAATATTATATCCTCATTGGGCTGTTTGTTTAAGAATTGTAATTGGTGTATCAAAACGTCTAAGTTAATTTGATCGCCAAATTTAGTGTATAAGAAATGCTTGAGAACATCCCAATTATTCGGAATGTCAGACGTTGCTACTTCTGCTAGGGCTCTATCTATTAGTTTCGATTTGACTACTGCGAAGCAATAATTTTTCACCATAATATTTTCGTTTACGAACATCGCTAGATAATCATCAACACTTTTTATGAACGAATGCAACTCGTTCTCAACACCTGAAAATTTGGGTAACAGCATACCAAACTTTTCAGCTAGCGACAAATCTACTGCCATTTTGTTTGTTTTGTTCTTACGACCTCTAAAGTGTTTAATAGACGTAATATTGAATTATTTTAATATTTCACTTATTCAATCAGTTATATCAGTTATATCAATTATTATGTAATTATATCAATTATCAATTATATCAATTATTATTTCAATCAAGTTGTCGGTTTTTTCTTAAGAAACCTAGGAAAAATTATTGTAATCGGTTTTTGAAATAAGAAACCTAGGAAAAACTTTATAAATCGGTATTTGAAATAAGAAACCTAGGGAAAACTTTATAAATCGGTTTTTGGAAGAAACCTAGAGAAAACTTTATAAATCGGTTTTTGAAATAAGAAACCTAGAAAAAACTTTATACAAGTTTTACGCTCAAAACTTGGGGAAAAGGTTGACTAATTTTGGGCCAGATTAGGTAAACTGGGAGTAATTAAAGGATTGCTCACCACGTTGTCTTGCTGAATTTGAAACCGTCACGGGGCGCTACTCGGGTGATCGGGCTCCTGTCTTCTTCACCTAGTTCTTCTTGTGCTGAACGGTTGAAACCGACGGTGTTGTAGACTGGATGGACCTCTTCTTCTTCAGGAACTCACAGAATTTAACAAAACCGGCACAATCCCATCCTCGTCGCCAATTATGTTTTTCGGGAGGAAGACTTCGTTTTTAAAAAAAAAAACTACTTTACTTTATTCAATACAATACAACGTTAATACTTGGTAGAGCTACTAGATCGATTAATTAACTGACTAGAAATTGTCATCAACAGATATTTATAACATTCTCTTATCTTATTCTTCCTGCGTATTGACTGCAGGTGTTCATTGCTTAGTCTGCAAAATACAACATAGTAATATATGGAATCAATGGTAAACAGATAAACAATGTATCTAATTAGTATGGGGCCATATTATGTAATTATATGTTTATTTATCTACGTACTTTTGAATCAGATGCTGGTTTAGAGAGATAAGGTGGCTCGTTAATAACACACGTGTACTCTCCAGCGCGTCTGTCGCACGACTCAGAAGAAAAATTGAAAACATTCTTTGAGCATATCAGTTACAACAAACCTGCAATAAAGTTCACGCTGGAATTTATCAATATTCGACTCCGCTTTCTAGATGTTTCAATAAAATAAAATTGAATAATTCCGAAATGATTGGATTGTGTTTTCTTGTTGCAAAACTAGCGTATATTTCGAAAAAAGAAGCACAGTAATAGATTTGATTTCATTAAAAAGTTTTACAAAGATGAAAAATACCAAGCACATTTAATTGAGAAAACAATGTCAAATTCAAGGATAATAATGATCAGAAATGAAGAAGAAATGGTCTGAAACAACCAAATATACTGAATGCCATTTTCCATGAAAAACAGGCACTTGGTCAGTGACGCTCTATAGCCGCCGCCTCCCCTATTGTGTTCCAGGTAAATATTTATGAGGGATAACCATAATTACTATAAAACGATGGTTGAAAGATAGATGCAGATAATTGGAAAATGTCCGAAAATTTTTAAGTTTTCCTAACCTCCCGAAGGTAGCACCCCAACAACTTGTAGGAGATCCATTAGCTTCGAAATTTTTTCGAGGTCCATTGTACTCCAAACCTGAAGTAAATATATTTTTATATCACATCCATAATTATATAGAACGATTCAAGTAAGTCGTGTACAATCGGATTGTGAACATACGTCCAAAATAATAATGATGAGAGAAAATAATGTTACTTTATTGAAAACTTCCGACAACGAATAGTTGCAACGGAAGGTCTGGAGCTGATTCAGTTGTGGATGATATTTTACTGTGTGTATACAGCACCTTCTTAAAAATTTATTATTATATTGAGTAGATGGGAAGCGAAATTCAGCGACACATATTATTGGATCATCAAATAGATGGTTTAAGTCTCAACAAAGGAGCAGATTATTTTTTTTCGCTCACATTTGTGTCACACCCCAGACATTTACGTTTAGATTCTTCAGAAGGGAAGGAGATAGCAACTGAATTTAATTAAATTCATTGTAAATGCCAGGAAAAAAATTCGATAGCGATAGGCTAACAACTTCATACCTTTTTAACTACGCTTTCACATACTTTCACGTTTTTTCTTTTCAGACTGAGCAACCTAAAGAAAAAAGTCATTATCTCACCAATTCTCCAGTAACTGTTTTACATCGAAAACTTTACTTCAATATTTGTATCACGAAAACAAGGGGCTCAGTTTCGGAACTGGAAACACAATTGACTCATGACTGGTGTTTACTGCTGAATTACAGCCGACACACATATTGTTGTTGTAATTATACAATTTAGCTAATATTACACTGATAAGAAAATAACTGACTTGCTTTTTACTGTTATTCAAACTTCTCATTACTCTCAAGGTAACTCGTCTTCATTGATCGTGTTCCGCTTTCGATAAAGCAATGAACAGAGATGGAGATAACGTAATATGATTTTTGCTGAAATGTAGATTTCAGTAGATTTTCGATCAGACTCTGATTAAGAATGATGATTAAGAATTAACGTAACTGTATATCTTACATTTACAAGCTTTCAACTCAATTTCTACGAAATTAACACAGAAACAGGCTGGAAAAGATTACCTTTGAAAATACTAATAGTCCAGGGTTGCGTTCATAAACTTACTCAGAGTAAGCTCCCTTACTCTGAAGCGTTCACAAACTTGCTTTGTCTTCCTCGGAGTATACTCTGTGAGCGTTCATAAACTTCCTCTGAGTAAGCTCTGCCTACTCTGCTATATGGGAGAGTAAACACATACTCTGACAGTTGTGACGTACGATTTTCATTGTGTCCTGCTCCCGCAGACTTTTTGAAACTTGAATATTATTCGAATAAGTGTTTATTTCTGGTTTTGTTTCATTTCAATAACGAAATACGAAACAATTAATTTTTCAAGTGAAACAACTATTCTGTGAAATAAAGAAATATTGGAAAAAATTACTTTAATGATTAATAAATTTAATGAAATTGCTAGCAGTGAATTAACGAAGCACAAAGTGAACTTTACCAGGAGATAATGGTAAAAAAAACGAGTTTTTCCCTGTATTGCAGAACCTAGAGTGGTCCGTTCAAGTTCAAATAAATCGAGACATGAAAAGTCCCACAATAACTGTTTTTTGTACCTGATTTGGAATCTACGTTGATATTTTGTTATATTCGAGAGTTTAGATCTGTCAAGATTCATTCATATTTTGCTTTATCTTTCATACAATATTTTTTTAACTTCTTTTTGTTAGCTTCCTCAAATGAAACTATTTCTTGTTACGAAGTATTTAATTTTTTCTGCCGTAGAGTCAATAAAACAACAAAACATGTAATAACATTTTTAATTTTCCGCTTGCAAGAGGAGATTGTAGACAATAATATCCTTTTTCATTCTTTCTGTCTCATTAAAAGTAATTCAAAGTCCTGAGAGCATTTATCAGTTTCCTCACAATCATAAAAAAAACACGGTTGTGCTCTGCTTTTCAAATAAAAGAAAAATTGACTATACTGCGAAGACACATCTGATAATGTACGACTAGAGAGAATTTTTTTCTTAAACTTCTATTATTCATTCATGATAGCAACAATTCAATATAAAAATGATATAAAAAAATATGATGCAAAAGTATTATTCATAACCTATATACATGTTTGAATTTTGAATGACATTTGTCAGAGTAAGTTTGTGAACGACGAGTGTGGAGTAAGGACCGAAGTATATTTCTGATCATATGTCCATACTCTTACTCTACTCTCTGAGTAAGTTTGTGAACGCTGCCCAGTCAATCTAGACTTGGGTGAACACAAAAAGTCGGATATTATGTTTCTAACTTTTTTTAATTGGTGTATTGGCACCCATATAGTGGAAAACTGAGTGAATCCAACAAAATTTTAATCAGGAAAACTTTTGGACTTTTCGCAGTTTTTCGATTACAGTGAAACCTCTAATAAGCGGACACTCACGGTTCCGCATATTTTGTCCGCTTATTAGAGGTGTCCGCTTATCAGAGTTGTCATCCTTAATGGGTGTGTAAAAAAGTACGAAATTTTAACACAAACATTTATTAGAATTATAAATACATACATATTGTTCATACATATTTTGTATATCATTCATTTATTTATGAATTTTAAAATGCTGGATTGCCGCATATTTTGCATTTTTTGCTTCAAAATACTGGATTGATAATGATATTCCAAATTTTTCAGGTGTTGAAAGGCAATAAAATCGTCATTCGCGAAAATTTTCAAATCATTAATCACCTTCAAAGCCTGTCCACATGAAGTAATAGTGTTATTATTGTTTTCAACAGTGTCAAGTTCGTGATCGCTGTCTTCTTTTTCATCTGGTGAATTATATTGCTGGTCAATCATATTTTCAATCGCCTCGTCAAGGTTGAAAGTCATTTCTTCCGTTGCTGTAATATCGTCGATGCCAACATAACTTTCAAGATTTTCTTGAGAAATTTGCATTTCTTTGGCACACCCTTCCATCTGAGCAATCGTAGATAAAGGAAGATAATCTTCTGAATCCCATTCGACTGATGCAGTATCGCCATTACTTTTGTGAAAACCAGCTTTTCTGAAACAATTTTGTATTGTTGCTGACGAAACCTTATTCCAGGCTGTTTTCATGTAATAAAGGGCTTCTAAAACATTTATGGACTTCGCTAACTCTGAAGCAGATTTCACTTGATCCATTTTTGATAATATGTGCTTTAATATTGAACCTCGATAAAAGAATTTGAAATTTTGTATGATACCCTGATCCAGAGGTTGACACATTGATGTAGTATTAGGAGGTAGAAAGATAACTTTTATATTTTGTAGCTTCACCTCGCGTGGGTGGGAGGGACCCTGCGTTATCCAAAAATAACAAAATTTATCGCTTTTGTTTCCTCATTTTTAAATCAAATTTGAGCAACCATTCACTCATAATGTCTTGTGTCATCCATGCTTTTTTGTTAAACTTCCAAATAACCGGTAAATCTTTCATTGGTACATTTTTGAATGCCCTAGGCCGGGCCGCCTTTCCAATCACCAACATATCTTCTTTTTGTCCTGCCATATTAGCACAAAATAAAATTGTTAGCCTTTCCTTGGAAAGCTTTCCACCAATACATTTTTCAGATCTAAAGGCGAGGGTTTTTTCCGGTAAGGCTCGGAAGAAAAGGCCAGTTTCATCGGCGTTGTACACATCTTCTGGTCGATACCCAAGAAGAAGCGATGGCAACTTAATTTTGAACTGATTGACGTCTTCTTGACTGACATCTGCTGATTCTCCGGATATACACTTAAAACTTATGGCATGTCTCTTACGCCATTTTTCCAGTCAACCATTAGACGCCCGAAAGTTCGCCACATTTGATTTCTCTGCTATTTCCTGAGCTTTAGCTTTCACTAAACTTCCTGATATAGGAATGTTTTGGCTGCGAGAACGAGAAAACCAATCAAAACACACTTTGTCAATTTTAAGTCCATCAGCTCCTAAAAAATCCCTTTTTTTATTATTATTGCTTCCTGACTGCCATTGCAGACGAATATTGTTTTTATTCTTGATGATTTCAGCGGCTTGTGTCTTTCCTATGCTGAATTTTTCGGCGAGCTTCCTGACTGACAAATGTTCCTTTTCAGAAGTTTTGATAACTTCCATTTTTTCACCCAAACTAAGAAGTTTTTTTCCTAGGTGCCATTTCAACAGTAACACTTTTCAATAACACAATAAAAATTAAACAGTAACTTGGTTGATGGTGAAAATAAAATACGTAACCTTCGGTGATCGTGAAAAACTTAATGTAATACGAATGAAATCCCCGAGTCCATACTCGAATTGAAACGAAAAACGGTAATTCCCCGGTTACACAGTGCAGTTTTACCAATGTACAAATATTATTTTACTACATACTCGGTTGTAAGAGGTTCGCGTCCGGTTAAGGGAGGTCACAGTATTTTTGGAACCAAGAAAGTTGTCCGCGTCCGGTTATTAGAGTGTCCGGTTATAGGAGTTGATTTTGTACGTAAAGACATAAGTAACGCTATTGTTCCGGAAAATTTGTCCGGTTAAAGGGAGTGTCCGCTTAATAGAGGTGTCCGCAAGGAGAGGTTTCACTGTATATCTCATTGAGGAAGCCTCGCACAGAAAAAGTTATTCTGTTCTGAATTGAAGAGCATCAAACTCTGGGTCGAATGACATGTCAGACCGTTGAGGAGCAATCACGCGTGAAAAGATTTTTCAAATATTTTCGAAATAGTTATTTTCCTATCAAGTGAAGAAAGCTTTACTTTTCCATACGAGATTGCTCCCGAAAGACGCGGAGCAAGCAATCGAGTTCGGGAAAGATACTTTCTGCACAAGATAAGAACAATATTTTTTCTACAAGCGATTTGAATTGAACACACAGATCAAATTTGATAACCTATATAAATTCATAATAGTCGAACGTAATTCTACATGTCGTTACCATAGTACTCTCATCGTTGACGTTCGGTGCATAGAGACTTTTCATAATTCAGTTTATTCTTTAATAAAAGAGTGCGGGAAAAACCCTGCTAATCCTTTCCCGCACTGAAAAATGTGCGGAAATGGAATAGCAGGGCTTTTTCCCGCACTGGTTGGAAATATGACTTTTTCCAAATTGAAATGCATGCGGGAAAAGGGTGGAAAGCGTACGCTTGTAGAAAAAATACATTTTTGGCACGTTGGAGAGCTGCAACTCCACAACGGTCACTCCAATCGGAAACAGGATTAAAGTTGAAGAGTGTAAAATTCTGCATTCAGGAGCATCAAAGCATTCAACATTGGCCCATAATTAAGGAACATAGAGACAATTATTTCGTTTTCCCTCAAAAATGTCAATAGGCTTTGATGATGTGAAAAAATAATTTTAAAAGAATGTTCAATTTTTTCTCAGCCATTTAGAAGGACCATTTTTTCAACAGAATGTTTTGAGGCTCAAAGGAAAAATTAAGTTGCCCGTTGAAGCGAGTGACTCCCGACGAAAAAAAATTGCGTCGTTGGGCTCACCCCCTTTGACAGTAGAAGGAGTGGGCGGTGTTTGCTTACAGAGGGCTTCTTTCCCCCTACCGCCCGTTATTAACCTCCTGGTCCTCATGAAAAGCCTACAACCCGCACTCAATCAGAAATCTGTATTTCTTGAAGCCAGGAAGAGATACAATTGGTGACATCTACTATGGCGTTTCTTCATTCAGTTTCGAATCAGCGATTCTTTTTATTCACACACGCCTTCAGCGGATGTGACAAAATGTCGGCAATATTTGGTAACGGGAAACTGATACGTGCAGTACTCTCCACAACAATATCTCACAATTGTTGGAAAAAACCTGTCGAAACGTACACATACCAGACGAGTACACCTGAAGATGTCGCCTCTTACGACGAAGAGGTTATGAAAGCACTTTTTTTCCGTTATGGGGACGAAAGCCCATCCTCAACCATTGAAGAGATATGGTACGTCATCTCTCGTAAGAAGGTCGACTTGTCAAGGTTGCCTGCTATGCGCGATGCTATTAGCTATCACTCTTACAGGACCTACCATAAAATTCGATATGGTTTGAGAACCAGCAGTGGGGATGGCAGAGCAGCCTCCAAGGCCTTGTATTCATTCAGAGACGTGCAGCAACGGAGGCACTCCTCAGAAGCTTATAGTGTGCTTGCAACCGAGGGTTTATCTCCGCGTGTTCTTGTCAGAAAGCAGGTCTGCTGTGTTCAACTATATAGTTGCATATGCAAGCACTGTGCTGGCAGTGAATGCAATACCCTTGATCCTGACTCTTGAAGAAGACGAAAATGCGACGACAATCACCTAGAGCTTCTTTGATCTGATGACGAAGATGAAACCATGCTCCAAAACATCACCACCCTCCCCCACCCATTCCAATAGAACAAGAAGAGTATCCAAATAGTTGAGGAGAAAGTGATCAATAATTTTTTAGCATTTTCCATCCAACATGTATTAACGTTTTTCAACATCCATAATTTTTATGATATCCAATTTCACATTTCGAGATATTTTTATTGTTGCTGGTTTAAATGCCCCTTCCTACCAACTTGAGTAATTTCTCAATTGTTGTTGAACCTAGTTAGGGTTTCAAACAGTTGAGTTAAATCATAAAATCGTTTAGATACTCGATATGAGCCTATTGACTTTTTTGAGGGAAAACGGAACAATTGTCAGTATCTACCTTAATTTAATAACAATTTTGAATTTCTGGTACTTCTCAGATGCAAAATTTTGAGCTCTTCGATGTTCCCGCTATGACCTCTTCTGACTGGAGTAACTGTTTCGGAGTTACAGCTGTTCAAAGTGGCAAAATTGAATTTTTCGAAAAATGTTGAAAAAATTTTCAGTTTTCGACGGGCGATTGCCCCTGAACGGCTCGACCGATTCTGACGTTCAATATTTCACGCAGAATTTAATGCACTTCAATTGAGGACAGAATACCTTTTTCTGTGCGAGGCTTCCAAAATGAGATATAAGCAAAAAATTGTGAAAAGCCCGAAAATTTCGAGGTTTTCAGGCCCCCAAAAGTATTCCTGGGAAAAATTTTATTGGATTTGCTTAGTTCCCATTACTGGGGTATCAAGAAACCAATTAAAAGTAGGAAACATAGCATTCGACAGGGTGACACAGACTCATAGTACACCCCTATTTTCTCCTTTGTTTCTGTAGTTATATTTTTGAAATTTGGAACATTGAATATACTCATTATGGGACACTTTTTGACATATCCAGAAAAAAATCCAACTTCTGGTTTTTCCGGAAATGACAACAACTTTCGATTTTCAAATGGGACACCTGGTATATTACATTTTTTAAATCTCCATAATTTTCTCAATCTAATGATCCCTCATAGTTGATATTTTATTTGTCAGAACGCCCATTTTATTTTTCGATCTAGAGAGCCATGAACTCCCTAAAATTGTTCCAAATAATCAAAATAATGCTACACTTTAGTAATTTCGATTTAAAAAGTATCGTGGTTCGAAATACGTGCCAAAAAAGTAAACCAAAACCTTTTTTCATTCGAAACTCCGTTTTGTCAAATGGTAGCATAATGGTACTCTGACGTCATTCGAAAGTACCATCGGTGGGGTATCCATCCATATCAACTATTTTTCTGTATAACCAATACGAACACGATAATGGAGTTTAGACAATTTCAAGTACCTTCTCGGTTCAATCAATAGCGGATGTCATTTCCGGAAAAAGCGGAAATTGTATTTTTTTTCTGAATATGTCAAAAAATTCCATATAGTGAGTATATTCAATGTTCCAAATTTCAGAAATATAGCCACAGAAACAAGGGAGAAAATGGGGGTATATATATATATATATATATATATATTTTTTTTTTTTTTTTTTAATCTTTCACACTTCAAAGTGGTATGGTATAACAGTGCCCGGGCAGGATAACCAAGGGCACTATTCATCATCAGTAGGGAGATATTATGCGCCGCACGATTCCTACCGTACCCAAAATTGCCGCCCTCTGCATCCACATTATTGTGTTTCCAGGTAAGTTTAGTTCTTCGATATGTTGCACTGTTCTTTTGTGTACCAGACCATTAACACTTATAACTAACGGCATTATAGTAACTCTCTTAAGCTGCCAAATCGATTTTATTTCCTGAGCCAGTATCTGATATTTTTCGTATTTTTCAGCGTATGTTTTGGAAAGATTGTGATCCGAAGGCACAGCGAAGTCTACCAGGATTGCGGATTTTTCGACCTTATTCCAGATGACCATGTCCGGCCGATTGTGTTCCAGTCCCCTGTCAGCGATAATCGTGACATCCCAGTACATTTTGGTTGTTTCATTCTCTAGGACTGATTGAGGTGAGTATTCATAATGTGGGGTGAAGTTATTAAGTAAGTTCTTGTTTATGCATACCAGTTGATGGACTACCTTACCCATATTATTATGTCTTTCCAGGTATCTAGTCTGAGCTATAGCACTGCAGCCTGCCGTCAAATGATGTATTGTTTCCTCGGCAAGACCACACATTCTGCATTTGGTGGTTTCTGTATCCTGATGTAAAATGTGCTTAACATATGCTCGAGTCTTCACAACCTGGTCCTGAATCGCCAGAACTGCACCCTCAGTTTCCGGGAACAGGTATCCAGACGTTAGGTAGGCGTTCGATGTTTTTATATCAACGTCTGCCTGCTCCAGGCTGGCATAGAACCTGCCGTGTATGGTTTTATTCTGCCAAGTTGTTCTCATCCTTACTAAAGCATCCTCTGCTTCAGGTTCCTCCGAACGTGATAAATTCAGGACTGTGTAATTTTTATCCCAGGCAACTATTGTTCTGTATACAGGTAAGTTCTTATTCCTGAAAAATTTTCTCAGATTATCTTTCTCTTCCAGAACCATAGCTTCTAAGCTTGCTAATCCCCGCCCTCCTTCGACCCGGGGCACGTACAGCCTTTCAATCGCTGAATTGGGATGCAGCATGCCCTGTTTAGTCATCATTGTGCGGAGTTTTTGGTCCAGTCTTCCCAGATCGGTTTTTGACCAGGTGAGTATGCCAGCGGTGTATGTGAGTGGTGGTATCGCCCAGACGTTGATAGCTACAATTTTGTTCTTCGCATTTAGGTGCGTGTTTAGAATTTTGCTGACCCTTCTTACTAGTTCCCTTTCGGCCATCACCTTATTTTCTTTTTGTCTTATTTCGTAAGACTGCTGTATTCCCAAATATCTGTACGTGCTCTCAATTCCCAGATTTCTTATACAGTCTCCGTCCCTTAGTGTGATGTTTTCATTTTCCGCTAGCTTTCCTCTTCTTACATGAACAGTCGCACACTTATCCAATCCAAAAGTCATTCGAATGTCCTCACTAAAAGCCCTAACAATCTCCAGCTCCCCCTCCAGTTGCTGCTTTCCCCTGGCAAACAACTTCAAATCGTCCATGTAGAACAAATGGGACAACTTAGTTAGGTCATCAATGGCATATCCATACGCACTTCGATTCAGCATGTTGCTCAGCGGATTTAGGGCAAGACAGAACCAAAGAGGGCTCAGACCATCCCCCTGGAAAATGCCTCTTTTTATTCTAATAGTTTGGGTTCTGTATGTTTGGGTTGTTCCTTTTACCGACAATGTTGTTCTCCATGTCGACATCAGGTGGCGGAGAAGGCCTGAGACCTGCGGGTCAATTTTATAGATATCCAGAATTTCGATCAACCAGGAATGGGGCACAGAGTCATAAGCCTTCTGGTAATCGATCCAACTCATAGATATATTCTTTAGTCGTTTTCTGGCTTGCTTAGTGACGATGTTGTCAATTACCAACAGTTCTTTACATCTCCTAGCCTTATGCTTGCATCCATTCTGTTCCCAGGCTAAGATATTATTACTTTTAATATGGGAGTATATTTTTTGCCTGATGATAGATGTCATTATTTTGTATGCCGATGGAAGACACGTTATGGGCCTGTAGTTCTTTGGTTGTGTGAGGTCGCCCTTCTTTGGAATCATGTGCGTCAGTCCTTTTGTAAAATATGAGGGTATTTCTTGTGTATTCTTCAGAGCGCTTTGAAGTAGATTTGCGAATTTTTTATGGCAACTAGTGAAGGTCTTCCACCAGTAGTTTTGTATGCCATCTACACCCGGTGCTGTCCAGTTTTTCATTTTCTTAAAGGTTGCAATTATATCTGACTCGGAGATATTGACTTCTGGCATTGTTGAGCATCTGGACGAGTTTTGCCGTTCGGTGTCGATCCACCGCGCTCGAGTGTCGTGTTCTACGCTTTGTGACCAAATGTCTTTCCAGAATGCTGTCGTACTTTCTTCGGTTGGAACCTCTTTTTGTTGTTTCGTATCCTCTGTCTCAATTTGTCTGAAGAATAGCCGTTGATTGTTGGCGAAGAGGTTGTTTTGTTTGTACCTTAATGTTCTCTGATGATACCTTCGGATTCTGTTGCCCAGTGCTGCTATTTTTTGTTTTAGCATCTCAGTGTGAACGGTGATTTTCTGTCGCTGCTGAGGATCAGTGAGTTTTATCTTCACTCTTTTGGCATATTTTTTATTTTTCTTCACTACTTTTCGGCTTGGGGTATCACTATTGAGGAATGCGTGTAATACTCCTATCTCCTTTCGTAAATAAACTATCTTTTTGTTCAGTCTAGTTTCCCAGGGTGCTTCCTGTTCACGGTCCTGTCTATTGAGCGTAGTTGTAGTTTTTTTTTTGATTTTGTATATCAGTGACCACTCTCGCAGCGCAATAAATCCTGTGGCCTAGGTCTTCCAAAGTTTCTACGGAATCCAGGATGATTGAGAGTGCTTCATTCACTTTTCGAACAACTCTTTTTGCTTCAGCATTAATTTTTACTCTTGTTATTTGCGGCCTTCCTTCCATTGACATTCCATCATATCTTAAGTTAGTTTCCTGGTACATAAGTCTTATCTCACTATTCAGTTCTTCATCTTCTTGTGTCTGCTGGCCTGCAAGATCCGACTGTTCACCCAGGCGCGGTTGAATGTTGCTAATTCTGTTTATTGATCTTCTGACTGAGACAGATCTTCTGTTTCGTCCTCTTCGTGCAGACTCTGTTTTCATGAGCTCTAGTTCGTCAGGTGAGATTAGTCGACGTGTTTTTATGTTAGCGATTTGGACTGCAAGGTGTTGGGAGGTGAACGGTTTATCAGGGTAAGAATCATGCCATCGCGATTGAAGTTCTGCGCGGTACTTATTCTTCTGTGTCTCTCCTTCAGTGACTTGGTAGTAAGCACGCCCAAACTGTTGCTCTGGGTGTCCTGAGTGGGGTTGCCAGGCCTTATGGTGCCATTTCGCACGGAAGCGCCATTTGCTCCACTTTCCTGTGCTAGGGACTGTGTCGAAGAGCCCCCAGGCGCAATCCCAACACCGGGGGTGGGTTCCGAGGCTCTGATTTGTCGATCGAAAGCGTATTTTATTCTCAGCGAAGGGGTTGCTAACCCCTAACTCTGGTTGACTCAGGTACGCGGGGTCGTCACTCCCCGATGGCTTTCGCCACCCTGCGTATATTATATATAAGAAAGGTTTTAAGGGGTATATATATATATATATATATATATATATATATATATATATATATATATATATATATATATATATATATATATATATATATATATTATATATCGTCGGTTGGATGCAGAACTAGTCTATGTCCATTTTTCCCGAAAATCGGTTTATCACACATAAAGGTACATGATACTCCCCTCTACCTTATGCAGAAAGATCACAAGTCCAAATGATTCCCTTTCCTCACTTTTTCATTTAAACTCATGTGCTAGTTCCGTCGCGCTTCAGTTGAGTGCAGAACTATGACGAGTACAGGTGTGCAGGATTCTCTCAAGCGAATTAGCGGACATAGCATAGTTCTGACCTATATAATCAGGACATAATTTTGTAGATAGCGGACTTGGTATACTTCTGCATTATTCTGTTTCAACGGTATGGCGTGCAGCAGGGCTCAAAAAATTCTAAATCTCTTGCCGGCACATGGTTTGTAATTAAGGAAAAATTTGAAATACGTAGGTAAAAATTATAACATTTTTGCAGATGCAACAAATAATACATCAGACAAAATTCAGATGATTCAGCTTCAAAAACAAAATATGACTTTTGCGGGTGAGTCCCATATAAAAAAAGTGAAGGGGATCGTTTTTGAAGAGTTTTAGTTCAGATTGATTGGTTGGGACTTTCGCGGCCATCGTTCGATGTCTGTCATTTGTTTTTCTTGTTTTTTCGAGCATTTCGGCTGTCGTAGTACATTCATTCTCGACATTTCGTCATCAGGTAACTCGATTCATCTAGAATATCTCCTGAAAGAATAACTCCTGAAAGTGCCAGACACTCGAACTGGCGAGAGGTCGAGAATGAATTTACGACGACGGCCGAAATGCTCGAAAAAACAGATGACAGGTTTAGATTAGGTTCTTGTTTAGCTGTACAATATAAAAATCAAGTAATAAATAAAAATAAATCAAATAATGTTACTGAATTTTGCTTGCAGTTCGCGGAAATCAACCTCTCGAGCATTGTGATAAGTTGAAGAATCTGATGAGTAAATCTTCTGACCTACAAGTTCCTCATCATTTACAGCCTTATGAAACACCAAGCTTCAGTACGAGCTTGTATTATAAGACAAATTTCGATGTTTTGGAAACAGACGAATTCTCTGACAATTGCTCTGGTCAGAACCGGAACAAATGTTTGTTTGCATTATATAGCCTTGCATCTATGAAATTCAAAATTAAAATACAACATACCTATTTGGAATCAGGTCACACACAAAGTGAATAAGATAGTGTCCACAGTGTGATCGAAAGAGCGGCACGAAATATTCCCATTTTCACACCAGAGCAGTGGTACTCTATAGTACGAACTGCTAAGAAAAAACGTCCTTTTTATGCAGTACCCGAAATATCTCAAGAAGATGTGTTTGATTTGAAGAATCTCCAATCCAAAATTGCCATAAACTTCGACAAAGACGAAGATAACAATAGAGTGCTCGTTAGTAAATTCAAAATTATTGAATTCGACCCCGAATGTCCATGGTTTCTGTTTTTCAAGACAGAATACGAGGATGAACAGTTCAAGAAGCTGAATCTAACGAAACGAGGTCGAAAATCTTTATCAATAGATAGTATTAACAATATTATTCTCGTACCTCTCTATACGACAAATTTACCGCTGACAAAAAAAAATATGACCATTTACAGTTTCTTTGTAACAAAGGTGTCATAACTTCAACTTACCACGATTATTACAAAAAAACTGACATTTACTACTCAGCAAGATATAGATGAAGAAGATATTGAGTAGAGGACTGTGTTTTTTATGAATAATTTAGTTAGTCATTATTTCCAATGATCTCTCTTTTTTTTGCATTTCATTATTCATTCGAAGGATTCAGTTTCAATTCTGTCAGATCTTGAAAGAAATTTGATTTGTATTGCTTCATTCACAATGGACATAACACAAAGTTAAGATCATTTGGAAATGTTCAGAATAGGTTCAACTTTGCCTTTGAATTCAATAAGTCGAAACGTAGAAATTAGAACGCAACCTATTAAAAACACTTCTATTCTTATTCGCTATGATTTCTGTCGATTAAATTTTTTCTTTTTAAGTATGAGTTACATTACGTCCATTGTGAATCAAGCTCTTCATCTCAGAAAATGTTCCTTTTAGTTTGTAGTACCGATTCAGGAGAATTATTACCTCAATAAATTATTTTTCATGAATTTAACCCTGCGTTACATATGTGGGGTTTGACGAACCCCAACTGCCAATTGTCGCTCTCCAAAATAAAACAAATATAAACTAATGCGCCCGCCCGTCCCAATAGCTTCTCAAATATGTGGGCACCAACGAATTCAGGCGTTGCCGCAGTAAAACGAAGACAGTGAGTGAAGCTACACGCGACCAAAAGACTCTGGGGTGTGGCAAACCCCATCTATGTACTCCCGTTTGTGAATTTGACATTATATGTAAGTTGTTTTTTTGATTTATTTGAATCTGGAAAATCAATTGTTTATAATAAACGATGTATTCCAGCACAATTTCTGTCCGTCAAGAACAGAGAACCAAAGACATCTTTATTTGGCTTCCAAAAAGATATTACACTTTTATCATATGTGCCAAAAAAAAAAAATAAAAACGTCTTATTGATGTCCACCATGCACCATGATGAAGCTATTGATGAAGCAGCTGGAGACAAGAATTTACCCGAAATAATAAGCTTCTACAACTTACAAAAGTGGAGTAGATGTAGTAGATATATATATTTCGTATGAGAAACACATTAAAAAACAAACAAAATAACAATCAAACATCATCACGAGAACAAACACAATCAAATGGCAGAACAATTACACACAATTAGACATCAACATCTAGGCACTCAACCCAATTCACCGCCTCAGGGGAAGCGGTGAAAATTTTGTTAGTACCACCAGGGAGGGATCTCATTGGGCATTCGTTCAATATGTGGTCCATTGTCTGTCTCGGCGCGCCACAGTCGCACTCCGCTGAGTCCACCATTCCCCACTTAGCCATATCATCACGGCACCTTCCATAACCCACCCTAAACCGATTCAGCCGACACCAGGTCCGTCGAGGTAGGCTCATGCCTTCAAGTTTACAACTTGGATCCATAATATGTTCCAGATTTTTGACCCCCTGGTTGGTGGCTAAGACCTCATTCCATTTGGAATGTATATCATAGACTCCCTCAATATCTTCATCCATCCAGATGGGGCGGCGGGATTTCAGGCGGTTGGGAGGGGGAGGGTTGAGGATTCGCTGAATGGGTAGATTTTTTAGGGGGTTACTAACCTTCCTCCATTCTTTATCGGCAGCTGCCGTTCTTCGAAGTTGTGGAGGTGCAATATTGGCCAGTATTGGGAGCCACACAGTAGGAGTAGGTCTTACGGTACCAGTAATTATCCGCATTGACTCATTAAGCTGAACATCGATTTTATGTGTGTGGGAACTTCTATACCATACTGGAGCGCAGTACTCTGCGACGGAGAAGGTCATTGCCAGAGCTGTGCTTCTAAGAGTGTCCGCATCCGCCCCATGTTGTACCAGCAAGTTTCGAAATGATATTATTTCTGGACTTAATTTTCAGTGCGGTCTTCGCTAAGTGTTGCTTATAAGTTAGAGATCGGTCCAGCGTAACACCCAGATATGTGGGGTTGGGTTATATCTAATTCTCGAGCCACCAAGGTAAACGTTGGCTTCCACATGAGCCTGCTTGTTTGAGAGATGAAAGACGCAGACCTCCGACTTGAGTGGGTTAGGTTTGAGGCACCACTTGGTATAATAGTTATACATAGCTTCAAGGTCGTCCGTTAGTTGGCTGCTACCTAGTTCTAAAGACTTATGTTGGTTAGCCAAAGCCATATCGTCTGCATAAATGAATTTCTGCGCTTTTGTGGGGGGTAGATCGTTTGTATAAATGTTGAATAGGAGGGGGCAAGTACCGATCCTTGAGGAAGGCCGTTCTGGATAGTACGAGTGTGGCTCTTTCTGTCGTTGATATGGACTGTAATTCTACGATTCCTCAACATGTTCCCAATAAGGGTGGATAGCTTTTTACATGGGAACATTTTTTGAAACTTGTACATCATCCCATCTCCCCAGACCGTATCATACGCCGAAGACAGATCCACGAAGGCGCATGTGGTTTTCAATCCTTTTTGATAGCCACACTCGATATATGTGGTGAGTGCCAGTACTTGATCTGCGCAACATCGGTCAGGTCTGAAACCAGCTTGTTCAGGGATTATATTGCGTTCGGCCACGGGAGATATTCTGTTGTATAGCAGTCTTTCTAGAAGCTTGTAGCACATACTCAATAGAGCAATGGGACGGTAGTTAGCAGGATTTTCAGGTGACTTTCCTGGCTTGAGGATAGCAAGGATCTTAGATTTTCTGAACTCATTCGGAATCTCTCCGGTATTTAAGATATTGTTGTAAAATTCTAGGAGCCAGCTCTTTGCCATCTCACCAAGATTTCTCAGGAACTCCGGGAAGACTCCATCGGGACCAGGAGCTTTCCTCATTTTCATTCTCCCAAGCGCTTCATTCAATTCGGTCAAAGAGAAGGGGTGTGACCATGGGGATGCTAGCGGAAGGAAACGGCGTGCTGTTCTGGTTGCTTTCTTTATTTCCCTGGCGAAAGTTCTATCTGTCGGAGAAACCTTGGATGTTATTACAAGACGATCAGCAATATCGTTGGGGTTGATGTTCTGCGTTTTTTCAGGAGGTGGCGCAGCAGAACCAAGCCGTCTGAGAAGGCTCCAGCCCTTTCTGCTAGAGTGAGTGAAGTTAATTGCCTCGGTAGTTTCCTTCCATCTCTGAGCTCTGGCTATGTCTAGGGATGACATAATCTGGTCGGGGATCCGGGGATCCCCCGTTTTCTCATACTTTTTCTTGAGCTCCTCGATGTCTCTTGTCCACCCAGGAATGAATTCCCTGCGGTAGCCTCGCGGAATGCTCTTTTTGGCGGACTTGTGCATGACATTTACGAATCTTTTATAATTCTTTGCTGTAGCCTGTAGATGTTGGATTTCTGAGTCGACCTCTTGCTGGAACAAGTTCCAATCTGCCCTCCTGAAATTCCACCGTTTCAGATTGGCTGTTCTAATTATAGGGATCTGGACTCCCACAGAGAGTGAAACAGGTCTATGTTGGCTATTGGGAAATTTGCTCAGTACTTTGCGATATGCTGGTATGGGGAGTTTCAGGTTATTTCTACTAACAAAGCAGAGGTCAGGGTTGTAGTCTCTGCGCCATCTTGCAGAATGAAAAGTTTTGTTGTCCTTGGCGTCAAAGAGCAGGCATAAGTTGTTAATTTCCGCCCAATCACTGACTTTTTCTCCGTCATCGTTGTTGGTGGCATATCCCCAGGATGTATGACGGCTATTGAAATCACCTATGTAAACAGAGGGGGTAGGTACAGCAGGAATGACACCCCGTGGCCAGCTCGTGGCAGGTGATTTATATACTGAGACGATTGTGATTCCGGATATATGTATTTTTAATATCTCGAGCCCCACTGCAGAAGCGGAAACGGGCTCAGCGGTAACCTCTGTAATGTTGTTCTTGACTAATACAGCTGATCCGTGTATGGCTGATAGTGCATGAGTAACTATTTTATATCCTGCGATTCTCACCCTGCTGTTGAGTTGGGAGATATCACCGACATGCAGCTCTTGGAGACAGACAATATCTGAAGACTCCTCTCTGGCGATACGGGCTATGTATTCGCTCTTCGCTCTAGATATACCCTCGCAATTCAGTTGCAAAATTCGGACTGAAGGTCCGATATTTCTAGTCAGGTAGCCGTGAGAACGACTGTTTTGGATAGAAAACATTTAAGAGAAAAAAATGTTGAGATGCGATCCTGAAAGAACGGATAATGTGCTTCTCGTTTTGTGTAGACTTTCAGCCGGCAGGGCCGTTGCCCAGGGTGTACCACAAGGAGGTAATCTACACACACACCCACTTTTCCTTTAACATCTTGTAATTAATCACGACCAGAAGGCACAATTTTGATGAATTATAAAAGGGATTGACTTGAAATTGTCACATGTAGTAGATGAACTATCTGCATCATATAACGTGTCCAGGAACTCACGGAGATGGCCTCTTACGATCGTCTTTTCTCTCTTGAATACAGCAGCCATAAATGCTTTGGTGATATACAGAGAAAATAATCAAGATTTCAAACTTGCCAGAAGATTGTTCATCAAAATGTTGGGCTTTGAACTGATGCAGGACCACATCTCTGAGAGAAAGAACAATCCAAGAATACCAAGAAGTATTCGCCAAAAAATTCAAAATTTTGGCAAAGAAACCCCTGCAGTGCCACCTGCAAAAATTCCAAAACTAATAGGAAAGTGTTCCGTATGCCCAAGGAGCCAAGATCGGAAGACTAAATATTCCTGTTCAAAGTGTAAATCATTAGTGTGCCTGGAGCATGCTGTAATGAGTTGAGAAAATTGCATGAATTTGGATAGCGACTAATTTTTCGATTTTTCATTGTACAACCTGCAGAGGTTCTTTTTTTTGTTCTCCTATTATTAGATTTCAATTCTGGATTATATTTTGGTTGATAAGATGTTAATTTCTTTTTCGGAGGATTTATCAATTAAGTTGTGTTTTTTTGTGTATGGAAAGTTACCATGTTTAGTTTATTTTCAGTTGATTTTTTTTATTGTATTTAAATGCTCCTCAGATGATCACGTGAGGCCATAAAATAACAAAAAAATGTTTGAAGACTGCCGAAATTTTTTTATCGATTTTTTAGGAATTGGGGTTTGTCACACCCCACATATGTACTGATGAAAAAATAATCCACGTATGTGACGCAGGGTTAAAATCCTTCACTTTATCTCCACAATGCCCATTGAATTGCTAATATTATATTTAACAATGATACACAACGAATAAGAGTATAGGCTATTGCGTTTTCGATCGAATGATACCAAATATACAGGAAGAAAACTATTGCCGAAACGTATTTTCAGCTTATTACTGAGGACTTAGAATAGTTCCGCAATGTAGAACTATTATATGTCCAATCAAATTTATACTATGTCCAAATTTTTCACAAATTTTTTCCTTAGCGAATTTTAAGACTCAAAAATCAATTGTGATGTTCAAATGGAAGTACGAAATGAAAGAATTTTTGAAAAATATTCAATAGCTCTTGACTTATTCAAAAAATGTGTCTCCTGAAAAGTTCGATTTTTGAAGTTAGTATAGTTCTGCATTCAACCGACGATATATATATATATATACATCCCACTACCTTCCAAGCGTCCATACATTGACCATTTGCTATCTTCCAAGCGTCCGACTTCTTCCGAGCGTCCGTATACGGACGCTCGGAAGTTTTCCTATGTAAAATCATTAGTAGTGACCCACTGAGTCTGCAGGAGAAATTTGGCGGGGACGCTTGGTAATCGATTTCACCGTTTATTTATATACGAGATGAATATTTTTAGTTCAACTAGTTTGCCACTCGAGTCGCTAGCTTCAGTCTGAGTATATTAATGAAGTGTATATTAAACTTTCACTCTTCCGATTTCTGGGCGTCCACATCATCAAGGAAAATTGGCAACGTGGCCTCCGCTATGTCCTTGTTTAGAATTCAGCTGGATGTGAAGCTCGCAAGTATTGTATAAAGTTTGATACTTTCCGCACCCTCAGGGCAATGAAATGCGATGTGCAGGGAGGAATTTGAATTCTTCAAGTCGAAATGTAACTGAATGGGTTAGCGCCAAATAATTTTGATTTGTTACATCCGTCAACTTTTCTTGAATGAAAACTTTCAATCCGATACCAAAATTTTCAACATTGAATGGTACCCAACGTTAACTTTCAGCATGTCGATTTGCAAGCATCCATAACATCTCATAATCCTTCTCAGTCCGTACATAATGAAGGAATATTGCATGTGGGTTTCATAAAACTCTGATTGCTCGATCAAGCACTGTCAAGTTGATTAAAGCCATCGAGATTCGTTGAATTTTCAAATGCACTGATTTGATTGGTTCGAATTTACGTGAGCTTTTTTGATCAGACAATTAAGTTTTTACGAAACCCGACATATAAGTTTTATAGGAACAATCAGTTCACTTGATCACTGATGATTATGAGAGCATTTTCATGTTAAATCATTTATATTCACAACCCTATTCTGTTTGCGACTATTCCATAATTCACTCAATATAATTGATTATGAATGGAAGTATGATACCGAGACTTGATAGAGGTTCAGAACGTACTTTTTCGTGCTTGTTTCTCAAACTACTCAGTTGCATAGATAAAATCCAAAGTCGAAATAAATTTTTTATATGTAAACAGGGTGTCTACTGTAAAAAGGGCCAAACTTCAAGGGAGACTATTCAAGAGATTTGCAACAGGAAATGTCTTATACCACATGGTCCAAATCCTGACGGTCATTCTGCAATTTAGCATTTCTTGATTTCACGAAATATTTCAATTATTTCCATAAAGTCATTCGTGCTCCAGTTATCCTTGCAGCTTCATCAAATTCAATCACATATTTGAAAGTGGCATTGAATTTGAAACTACACCTTTTCCAATTGTTATTCAGAAAAGGTAAAATGTAATTCAGAATAGCAAATTGAATTTCAGAAGATGGAAATTGTAATTCAGAATAGTAAATTGATATTCAGATATGGTAATTTGAATTTCAGAATAGTGATATGTAATTCAGAAAGCGTAATTTGATTTTAAGAAAAGTGATATGTAATTCAGAAAGGGTAATTTGAATTTCAGAAAATATAAATTGTAATTCAGAATTCGTGATTTGAAATTCAGAAATGAGAAATTGTAATTCAGAAAAAAGAAATTGTAAATCAGAATTGGTTGCATGTACTCCCGAAATAATGAACATGAATATGTACCTATTTATATCTATGTTATATAGTACATCTATCTAATATTATGTAATGAATTAATTATTTGCCTAAGAAAGTATAGTGGTTTGGGTACCAGGCAACGCCTGGTATTATACAGTCAAACAGGAAAAAAACAAACTTTGAAAATACAAAATCATTGCTCAGGAAGAATTTGGATGAAGATAAAAGAATAACTAGAGTATAAATGATTTTATGGGAACATTTGAAATATTTCCTGAAATCAATAAATGTCAAACTGAAGAATAACTGTCAGGATCTGGACCATGTATTATATGACTTTTTTGGTGGATATCGCTTGAATTTTCATCGCTTGAAGTTTGGCCCTTTTTACGGTAGAGACTCTGTATATAAATACTAATATTATAAATGTGAATGTCCGTGTGTTTGTTTTTCCTCTATGGACTCAGGAACCAGATGACCGATTTTGATGAAACTTTCACTATATTGTAGAGAATTTATTTTTGGAGGTTTTCATGTAGGGTGCATCGCTATATAACGAAAAAATAAAAAAAAATATCGATTTTTCATGAAAACTCCCGGCTTTTACGGGCGACGCTGCGTAAATTAAGAGTAATAGAGAAACAGGGTCGGAGACAATTTTGTAGTGCTCGAAAAGTTCTATGAAAAAGGCCGCGACGGCATATGTCTAACTGCCAAAGACAACCCACGATAGCCATTTTTAACATTTTCAATTAAATCCAAAATAAGGGTCAATTTGAAGATGGCTTTTGACTGGCATGGAATGAATCAATATAAAAATGAATGTGACTGTTATCTGCGGCATTTATTCCTGATGAAAAATGCTTTTCACAGTCTAGTTTTCTAATAAATACTTTGAAAGTTACAGTAGGTTGAACAAGTGTGAATTTGAGTAAAAAATTGTTGAATCTATATGCGACATCGTTTTTTCATGTATACAGTCATGTATGAGCTTGTGATGATATATAGAATCTTGTACTGCATTGAGAGAAGTTCTTTGAAATAGATTAACTGAATACCCACTCAAATTTTGTGACAGAATGACCAAGGGACAATTTTCAAAATACATTTTTATCTCCAGAATATCTTGCGGCAGTTTGTTTTATAGTTATATTATATTTCTAAACTTATTTTCCGATCAGGTGGAAATTTCATCTTCCGCTGCTCAATAGGGTTACAAACAGTTCTAGATTTTCTTGAGGATAAATGGAATGAAAATTTGGGTTCAAATGACATCAATTGTGTACAGAATGAGATATATTCATCGAATATCAAACTCATAGATACTTCGGAGCTATTGATGGCTATCGTCCAAAGAATTTTCATGAATAGCGCCGGACTAGCTGTGAGTTTAATATGTGTTTAATTTATCAACAAATATATTTATTCACTCATTCGATGTTATTCTTATATCTCTGGAAACTGCCGTGAATATGTTTATATTGAAAAACAATTTTCGCAAAATTCTGGAGTTACTAAAATTTTTAATATAGGTATATCTTATACCTAGTTCTGTTCTGTTATAGTCATACCATGTGTGAAAGTACGTACATAGTTAAAGGAAAATAATGAATAAATTCTGGAACGCATTCATAGTTTCCAAATTTCCACAGAATCATTAGTTTCACCAAAAATGAAAAAACAATTCGGCCAAAATTTGTTATTTAGGAGGAAGTTCGAATAATTTGAATGACAACTTTCAGCATACCGACTTGCTAGCGTCCATTAGATCGCATCGTACATTTCAGAGAACACCTGCTGTTTGTTTACATTCTTGGTAAGAATATATAAAAAAGGTCATAAAAATCACAGAACCATGCGCGCGAAGGGAGATTCCTTCTATACGGTTTCCGTATAGAAGTCATTCTATTCAGCCTCCCGTTAGCACGATAGGTTTCGATCTGATGGGGAAAATTATGAAAATAGCTTTGGCTCCGTAGCATTTCGGCTTTATTCGTATTTGGGTTATATCAGTTCAGAGGTTTCACAGTTATTGTCCTATTCTTCTGGGTACTAGGGAAACACATATTCGATTAATTTCTACTTCGGTATTTATGAGTAGACTTATGATGTACCCAATAGAACACATTGGAAAAAACTTGTCAGTTCAGATCAAAAAATGTGCATGCAGATTGATAAATGTCACTCTAACTATCGGAAAAAAGCATACAGATCACCGAACATCTAGAGCCTATATGTCTGTAGGTCAATACGTGGGTATCAAACAATTTTGTTTGAATGCAAAAGGTGGGTTATGCTTGGGGCCCTCATGAAGAATCTAAGTTTTTGACTTCAAGTCAATTGTGCTCTAGCCAACACATTGGATATTATAGCTACGTTCGATTTGTAATTACCCCTCAACTGCCGTTGTGGGGTCTACAAGACCCCCATCACCTTATAATCCTCTCTTAATTATGCATTTTCAGAGTTCATACTTTGCCGCGCCATCTAGCTTCAAGTTAGGTTATCCATGAGCACTCGATAAATGCAGGCTCGTCCTGAATTATTTTTTGATCGAGATATCGAGTGTTAAAGTTGTGTTGGGGTCTGTGTGGCACCACAACAGTATTGGTGTTTTATTTTCGTGATGGCGAGTACTTGTCGAACTGTGCGTTACAGTAATGATAATTTTGAAAAACAGAAAGATTTTTGCAAAACATAGGCAAGACAACTTGCAGGAGCCATATCTCAATATGAGACTACAATTCCTGATTGCCTAAAAAGATTCGCCTATCTATTGGAATATAACTTCATAAACCTTTACCAATAGAAGAGATCGAAAATGTGAATCTACAGAACGAGAAATGAAAGAGATGTGGAATTTGTGATAGGAAGTATGATGAGAAAAAGAAAATAATATGCAGCAGATGTACTCTACCAATGTATGGTGACTGTAGGTCATACGTCTGCCAGAATTTCATTTGAAATCCCAAATTTCGGTGCTTGCAGTTTCATGGAAAATATCTCATTTTTGTAATTTTTTGTTTACATTCTTGGATTTGATATTCGAATAAACCATAAAAACGTTAAATGAATGCATTTTTCTTTTCTTTTATTACTTATTTAATCAATTTTCATTTCGGTTAACAAAAGTCCGGACTATCTCATTAGAAATTTATTACCTGGTTTTTTTCGATATTGAAATCAAAATTATGAAGATAAGCATATATAATTTGAAGATCATAGGTAACCACTACCGAATAAAAGAAAATATTCAAATATAGCTTGAATTACAAAAAAATGCAGACAATAAAATTTTTCGTGACAATTCGAAATTGTCAAAGTGACAAGTTTAGAAATACAATATTTTAGAAATACACAGAGTATATCATTGTTCGGTTGAGAAGTGAAAGTTTCACCGAGACCACCAATTAAATGAGTCAAACCGCCTTTGTCTGGGGTTGATGCTGTGCCTTGTTGAGAAATAAGTTGTTAAATATAAAGTGTTGAATTTTCCCGCAACAAGTCTTTCTTCTTGGGATTTTGTTTCATATCTGTTTGTTCTTTGTATGAGAAAATTAATTATTTCGAAAACTCATTATACTTCACATTGTTCTTTGAAGAACCATTTATAGGACATGCTCAGAGGCAACATAATCAACTTTGTAGTTTCTAGAAAACTGAACTTCTATGGAATTCATACCGTATAAGCACGAATGATAAATAGTTTTAGGATTGAGGGGTAGGGCGTTATTCAACTTAGATTCGTCTTTTGAGGTTTATATGTAGATATCTCGAATTCAAAAGTAAGATTTCATATATTTCGATTTTCCAATCGTTGGTACCTGTTGACTTCAACAATATTTAAGATTTTTACTTTCAGAGCGAAATTCTCGGAACATTATGCTATACGGGTCTTTCACGAGGAACCCCACCCATATTTATACGGGAAACTACTGAACGTATTTTCATGAAATTCAGCACTTATAAGTATTTCACGATGCTGATGAAATCTAAAATATTTTCAAGACATGAGCACCTTCAGTTTTTCCGGAGATGACGTCAACTTCAATTTTTTTATTGCAGAAATAGATTCCCTAGAAAATTTCAAGTTATTTTGATGCAACATTTTTCAGTTTTGGTTTGAAAATTCTCTCTGAGCGGGAAAATTCGAAAAAAAATCGAAAATAGAGCTCCGCTGAAACAAGAATAACTTCGAGGTTTTTGGATGGAAAATTTTCATTTTTGGGATTTTTCAATATGTAAGATTTATGTATCTGTCGCAGGCTTATTATAATATCAGTCTTATTATAATAAGCCTAGGCTTTTTCAATATGACTAGGCGTATTGTAAAACAACCAAAGCAAGTGAAAATCTGACAATATGACTGATATTTTCAGACGTATTATAATACGCTTGATTCCTTCTTAGTCTTTTTGTTCGAAAGAACCTGTACGCGATTGTTTTTAGAATTTGACTGTATGAAATACGTCGTATTATGATACGTTTGGTAGTGTATCAGGCAGATTATGGAAATCGATTTAGAGACAAAAATAAATAGATAATTTTAGATTTGGATTATTTATTACAACATGGATTACTCTTATGACATTCACTTGTGCATTTAATATGGGATTTAAAACATAAACCTTTATTATTTCGATACTGTGACTTGCTTGGTTTGCAAGAACATGTTTTGAATCCCTGTCCTTCGAATTTTGCGAATAATTTTAAAGCTTCTCCTAGGGAAATTACTTTATTATCTGGAATATCAATATTTTTATATCTTTGGCAATCAGTAATTTCATCTCTCGAGATGTTTAACAGAGCATGGGTGGTACCAATTTGGTAAACATCATTGGAGACTTTTACTATGGTTTCTGTGATATTTTTGGAATCCAGAGGTCCTCTATCTACTTTAGGAACTCCAATAGCTACTGTTTGATCAACCTCAAGAGGTTTCAATTTCTTACGTTCAGCATTTTTGCTGCAGCTCTTTTCTTGCCCTCTACATATTCTTTTCTTTGGTTCTCGACTATTTCTTCATTTTGGCTTAGATCTGTGACATTATCTGGACTTCTTGATAATAATTCAAGCAAGCATATTCAGATATAGTGTTATTTAGAACTGTTGCCAGATCGTCTTCAGTATTCAAGTTTTGGGCAAATTAGTAGAGTAGTAAGTCACAACAACAACAGATAGAGAGATTCAGTCGAATTACAATACGACGAGTATAACCTCTGTCAGAATCTGGGGAAATCTTGCGCTTTTAAGTTTTGACAATAAGCCGAATAACCATGCAGGCGTACTATAATACGCCTTAAATGGCCAGTCAAATTGTGAGATCGTCCATTATTTCGGTGATATTGCAATATGCCTAGTCGAATTGAAAAAGCCTAGGCGTATTATAATATGACTGAGTTTATAAAAAGACTACGACATATCCACTTTAAAATTCGAAATAGCGATTCATGATACAGGGGGTGAAAAAATCGCTTTCAAAGTTAGGGATGACAAAATCGTGAAAAATCAATTTCTTCAAATTAGAACCCCATTTTTTATGGCAGATATTGAATCTACGTTAAAAAATAATGTGAATGTATGCATCACACCCTTGCCCTAAAGCAGATATTTTCTGAGTTATTCACAAAAAACTGTTTTTCGTCTTGAATTTTCAGCTATTTCTTTTCCCTTCACCATATGCAAAAACTTACCATGTTTTACATTCTTTTTTTTTAATGATAGATATCATTAATTACATCTGCCAAATTCCTCTTTTCTCAGTAGCATTTTGTGTTTACTATTAATTTGGTGATAATTCGTATTAAGTTATAAAATCGATCACTATGCCTAATTTTACCAATGAAGATTATTTAAATCTCATTCTACTTCAAGGAGAATGTAATGAAGTTGTAGATAGAACGATTCGACTGTTCATTGAGAGGTTTCCTGACCGTTCCAGACCAACGAGAGATACCATTAACAGAACCATGACAAACTTGAGAAATGTCGGATCTTTCGTTAAGAAAACTATACACAGAGTAAAAAGTGTAGTAGAAGATGAGAACAACGAAATTACAGTTCTTGCATATTTTCGCGTGAATCCTCAAAATTCTCTCAAAGATGCCGAGATTGATCTGGGATTATCTCAATCGAGTGTTTGGAGAATATTAAAAAAACATAAAATGCACCCATATAAATTCAAAAGGGGACAGCATTTGAAGGACACTGATTTCGTCAGGAGCACAGAGTTTTACGAACCACCACTTCAGACAATGGAACTTTCAAGAGACCTGGAGTTTCAATGTTTTTTGCGCCATCAAAAATAATTGAATTCTCGATGTTCACATTTATGATGGGACTTTGACTGGTAAGATAGAACACTACACATGTTTGCATTATTTAAAGAATGTTCTCCCTAGGAGATAGATATTCTGACATATTGACTCAAATAATTGAGCCGCTAGTACAGAACCATAATGACTTATGGTATCAACAAGATGGCGCGCCTCCACACAATTCACTCAATGTGTCAAATATCCTCTAAAGGCTATTTGAAGATCGATGGTTGGCGAACAATGGCCCACATCTTTGGCCACCACGTTCTCCCGATTCAACTCCTTTAGACTATTATGTTTGGGGTAGGATAAAAAATATATTCTACTCAACTCCCCTGACTGATAAAGAGGACGGCATAGAACGAGTCAGAAATGCGTTCAGGTTTGTTTAGATTTTTAGATTTATAGTTTTGAAACTCAATTTGGTTTTTAAACACTTTAGCAGATCTCTTCCTCCCGATGAAATAAGAAGAGCAACGCACGAAGCATTCCTGAGACGTATGAATAAATGTCTAGAAATTAACGGTTAAAACTTTGCGCATCTTCTCTAGTTATAACTGCGAGAGTTTGCCATGGTTCTCCTAATAGTAACTTGAAGTCGGTTTCAAGAAGGGGTGAAAAATCTGCATGGTTCAAATAACAAATTTCATCTTTTTGGCGTGAAGGGAAAAGAAATAGCTGAAAATTCAAGACGAAAAACATTTTTTTGTGAATAACTCAGAAAATATCCATTTTAGGGCGAGGGTGTGATGCATACACTCACATTATTTTTTAACATAGATTCAATATCTGCCATAAAAAAATGGGGTTCTAATTTGAAAAAATTGATTTTTCACGATTTTGTCATCCCTAACTTTGAAAGCGATTTTTCCCCCTCTGTATCATGAATCGCGATTTCGATTTTTAAAGTGGATACATCAATCTTACATCTTGAAAAATCCCAAAAATGAAAATTTTCCATCCAAAAACCTCGAAGTTATTCTTGTTTCAGCGGAGCTCTATTTTCGATTTTTTTTTCGAATTTTCCCGCTCAGAGAGAATTTTCCAACCGAAACTGAAAAATGTTACATCAAAATAACTTGAAATTTTCTAAGGAATCTATTTCTGCAATAAAAAAATGGTGTTCTAATTGAAAAACGGAAGTTGACTTCATTTCCAGAAAAACCGGAGGTGCTCATGCCTTGAAAATATTTTAGATTTCATCAGCACCGTGAAATACTCATAAGTGCTGAACTTCATGAAAATACGTTCAGTAGTTTCCCGTATAAATATGGGTGAGGTTCCTCGTGAAAGACCCTGTATAGGAACCCTTGAACTAACATAACTCATTCGTGTTTATGCGAAGACAATTTGTTTCAAACTTTCAATATAGAGAGTATCAGAAATTAATATTCAGAAAATATTTATGATATGAATAACTAATTTCATCCAGAATCTCTTAGAGCAGATATTTTTCAAACACGCTGAAAACTGAGAGAATATAATACATAAGGTCAACTCTCAGCATGTCGATTTGCAAGCGTCCACTAGATCGCGTCGCAAATCTCAGCGAACACCTGCTGTTTGTTTACATTCCTCGAAATAACACATAAAAAAGGTCATAAAATCACCGAGCGATGCGCTAGAAGAGGAATTCTTCTTATACAGCTGCCGCATGCCAGCTATTCTATCCAGGCTCCCCTAAGCTCGATAAGTTTCGATCAGATGAGGAAATTTATCTGAATTGTGAAAATAGCTCTGCATCCGTAACAATTCGCTGAGTTCGTTTTTTGGACTGAATAGGTGTGGTAGGTTTACAGTTATTGCTTCGAATTGATTTTTCTATTCTACCATATGTTTCAAATCATTGATCCGAACATTGTCATATTTGACATTTGAAAAAAAAATGATGCTCATGTGCTTCACAATTTCGTTATGATCGAAGGGGTGGAAAATCCTCAACCGAAATATGTATTTGTTGCAAATGAAATAGCTCTCGTAGATGGGCAAAATCTGTTGGTCTGTTCAGTAGTGTCAGATTTACTCTCATGAAGTGTTTTCCTATTTTTGCCAATATTTTCGAAGCGAAGAATACGATAGATTTGAAATTTGTTATTATTTAGTAGAATGATGATGCGCAAAATCATCAATATCGTTGAAATCAATTAAATGATTCGAAACGATATTCTTGATTTTATATTTATTGTTCATGGACAAAAATGCGTAACTGACCTGACGACTGTGCTTCCTGGTCATTTTCATATGCCAACACAATGGCCTTGTATGAAATTCCCCAAGAAAAAGGCGCTTCCGCTGAAACTTTAATATTCCAATCATATTCAATTCGACTCAAAAAATTTTAAGAAAATCGAAAAACTTCTCTAAATTAAAACTTGCTGATTCCATTCCTTTCTTTCACTATCCTTATTTAATTGTTTCCTCTTCTGAAAGTTCCTTTCAATGTCTAATTCATATTTAGAACTAAGACAGCGACGCGCAGGTATGTGCTGGATTTCGTCACAACCATTAAGGGATTTTCAAAAATTCAAATCCGCTAGCGGCCCAAATCAGATGGAAAATCGATTAATCTAATTCGGAGAAATTAGTTTCATCACAGGTATTCGTTTAAATATCACGTTTTCTCTTCACATCTGGAACCTTCCTTGAAAATTTCGAGTTTTGAAGTTGTTCTTCTCGAAAGTTATTGTGTTTACGATCGATCGTGAGTGGAAGGAGGAACTGTACAATGTGCTTCCGTGAAAAAGTAAAATTAATTGGTAAGGAGTTAATTTCACTCCATTTTCTTCTCATTGATTCTTCAAAATTTACGAAAATTGATTATCCGATCAATGTCAAACTTGAAGAAGAATCAAGACAATAGCGCTCATGTTATGCTGCAACTTTATTATTTATTTCTGAAATTACCGGAATGGTCTATTTGAAATTCGGTAGTTAGGTATGAATTGCTGATGCGGTCTGGTAATCAGTATTTCAAGGAAAGCGTATAATTAAAAATCATTTATCAGCAGAACAATATCGCCATATTTTAGGAACTAATACCAATTCATATTATTGAGTTTATATGTGATCACAAATTATCAAATATCAGTAAGAATAAACAATGGACAATCAGAAAAACCCTGTCTGAATAGATTTCTGGTTTGAACGTTATACGAGTCAGAACAATTTTTAAGCTTATTCTCATTAAAAGACGATAATCAAATTTCAACATTCTTCTTCTAATATCCATTTTGTGGTGTATAATCATTATTCAACAGTATTTGATCTGCTGGACAATCTTTTCAGATCGTACCTGTCCATTCGGCGGCAATATGTCGAGTACAACGGTGTCAAATATAGGCTGTTGCTTGCGATTTTCCTCGAATTTGGAGCGTATTGTTGAGTGGTGTGAAAAACTGTTTGCCTTTGAACCCTCAGAAATGTAACGTTATGTCTTTTAAACAAAAAAGGAACTTTTCTCTTCGATTACAAAATTGCCGGAACTTGCTCGCGCGTCCCGCTGTTTCGACCAATTTGGGGGTTTGATTCCAACTTTCATTTGTACAACATATTCATTCTACTGCATCTGGTGCAAATGGAACTACAGGTTCATTGTACGCATTTCTCGTCATTTCTCGGACACAGCCACATTGAAAATCATTTATTATACATATATCAGGTCAAAATTAGAGTTATATGGAGCTTCAGTATGGTCCCCCACCAACAAATCCATATTGATAGGGTTGAGTCAGTACAGCGACGATTTCTCAGGCTTTTTTCAAATAGAGAAGATACTGTTCATCCACCCATCGGTTTTCCGCAGTATTCATTTTTGGGTAGACCAGGAATGAATAGTTTGAAATGTCGACGAGAATGTCTTAGCGTCGTGTTCGCACAAAAACTAATCATAGATATCGTTAAAGATGCCTGCATCCTTGAGAAACTTAATTTCGACGATGCTATCCTGTCTCTAGAGTTAGAAACACATTTTATATACCTACACCACGAACGAATACATTAAAACATTAATCTCTTTATAAGTTGTGTCATGCCTGTAACTCTGTTCTCACTTAGATATTTTCAATTGTACCGTTCCAAATATCAAGTCGTACTATTTCAACTGACTTCATTTTTTCGTATCCCTAAGAACTGTATTTTTTTTCTCATGCTGTTCGTTCTGTAGTTGGTTATAACATGTAGAACATTGTATATTAATTAAATGAATAAATTGCACGAGCTTACCACAGTTTTTTAAACTAACGACATGAAATTGAATCTCAATCTCTTCATTTTCGAACGAAAAAAGGCTTTTTATTATCAACACTTTGGTAAATGAACGAACCATACATATTTTTTTTCGATTTCCCTCTGAACATCAGCAGCCATTCCTTGAAGTTAAAGGTTTTCAAATTCATAATCAGTGATGGATGTGAAGAGTATGTGGTATATTCTAGAAAAAAAAATGATACGTATCTGGTGTTTCTTGTACCTCATAATAGAGTTTATTTGAAGAGAATAAACAAGTCGCCTTGCAGAGGTATATGAGAGAATATTTCGAACATTTATCTTATACAAATTTCATATCCTGATATTTTTTCTACCTTAGCACGGATTTCGCAAAAAAAAATTAAAACAAGCAAGGTAGAATTATTAGTTCATACTATTTTTCACTTAAACACACTGAATCTGCTTCAGCTATTTCATTGAAATATATAGGTGAGACTGAAATTGATATTTTTCCTTTCGATCAATAAACTTCGCTCAATAAAATGAAAATCAGCAAGATATTCTATTTGGCCTCGTAAAAATATAACAGTTTCAAATTGTTCATTTATTTTCTTCTCACTATGTCCCTGTCATTCTCTCTTCGAATGTTAGATTTGTCCGGTCTCTGGAATACCGACTAGCGAAACTTCAATATGGATGGATATCCAATCAGATAAACGAATGCAACTTCCAAATATTGAATTATGTATTTAGATTTCATTACACTGTATCACTAGCAGATGAACGAGCTCGTAAACCTGCACATCTTACGTCAATGCTTTTCTTGTCATGTATGAATTTATTTTATTATTCGTTCGGCTCTCATTACAACATTAACATGATTTATGAACTATTATCTAGTAAGTAAATCTTCATCAGTTCAGCTCAAGCTGACAACAGCGCAGGACGCTCGGAAATATGTAAAATGAAAGCAAATGTGTATATCTCGGACGCCGACTAGTTTGTTTCATGAAAGGACGCTCATGAATATCTGAACTGAAAGTTCAAGAAATAGATTTTCTCGAAATAAAATTTATAGACTCGTGATGACATCATAACATTACAGATGGAAAATATTCAGCTGTAATGTGAAGTATTGATAGAAAAACACAAAGCGGACGCTCAGAGCATGCATTGTGAAAGGGCGCTCGGAAGATAGCGGGATGTATATATATATAGATATAAATATATATATATATATATATATATATATATATATATATATATATATATATATATATAGATATAAATATATATATATATATATATATATATATATATATATATATATATATATATATATATATATATATTATATAAGAAAGGTTTTAAGGGGTATGGGAATTGATCAGTCTGTTATTAGGTCACTCTTCTTTATTTCATAAAGCCAACGTTTCGATCGCAATGCCGATCTTCTTCAGGGCTCTAAAAAAATATATTACATTTTTCACTCTTGGGTTTAGCGTTTGACATAGGTTGGGTTAGGTTTTGGGAACACAGAGACGAGATTTTTATTCTGACACATACATAGAGTTCGTCACTACTTCTTCGGGTCTTTTTTATTCTGTTTTCACTCTCACTGAATTTGATTTCTAACTTAGTTTCATGATATACAAATACAACATTGTGGGATTCACTCAGTTTGGAATTTATGTTATTTTGGTGGAAGGTGTTCTTATTTGATGTTGGATGCAGGAAATGGTGGATGCGTCATGCAATCTCGCTTGCCGCAAAGGAATCGACCACGTTACGCGATCTTCTCAACTCACTCTCACTGAGTTGATCTAGGTGAATCAAATATGAATAAATGTTACTGATGTTGTTCACATCTTTTCTGTAGTTCATTGAGTTCTCTCTGCGTTTGATGTGGTACATCTCCATGAATCTTCTCTTGTTTCCATTCTCCTCTTTCTCTAGGACCTTGGTTGATGGATAGTCCATGGGGTGGTTTTTATTTCGGGTGTGGTCTGCTAGTGCACATATCTTGTTGTTTTTTATATCGCTTTTATGCTGGGCGATTCTTCTTTTGAGTTGTTGGGATGTCTGTCCTATATATACGATCTGACGTGGTATAAAAAAAGACACTAGACCTTTTCTGGATATTACCTTGAAAAGTTGCCCATTTTGTGAGGATTCCGAAAAAGTAAAATAAAGGTGATAACCTTCTGCACGAAAAAAGACATTTGAATGTTTATCGAAAATGGAGCATTTCTGTGAAGAACTGATTATGTGAACTTTTCCACAAGTCCTTTCATTTTGCAGATTCTGGTGTAACATATGAATAAATCTCTTGAAAAATGTCAGTTTGTCCTCAAAATACTTATAAAGTTAAATTATTCATTAATTGCAATGATATAATGTAATAACGCACAGGACCTTCAATATCAACAAATGTATTGTGAAGAAACTTTATAAAATATCAATAATAAAAATTCAGGATTCTTATTAGAGCAAGTGCTCAAAATGACCACCTCCTTCGCTAATACATGCCTTGCATCAATTGAGAAATGACCTTTTCAAACCATACAAACTTCTCCCCGCTATTTTGGCTACTGAAATACGAATGCGGTACCTTAGTTGTGCTTCATCCCTTATGGGATTCGAATAAATTTCATTTTTTAAAAAACCCCATTTAAAAAAATCCAAAGGATTCAAGTCTGGTGAACGTGGGGGCCACAAAATTTCACCGCCCCTTCCGATCCACCGGTGAAGATATGTTTGGTTTAAATATTCCCTAACATGACGACTGTAGTGTGCTAGGCACCCGTCGTGTTGAAACCATAGATTACGTCGCATTTCCAGTGGTATATCTTCTAAGAAATAGCGCGGTTTCACACGGTCCGGGTGTATGTCCGTCCGAGTTTTCGCCCGTCAACCGAACAAGTAGAAATACGCAGTTTAGCATAGGTTCTTTCACACTTTCCGGACACGGGTGAATCGCCGTCCGGGCATACAAAACGCCCGGATGTTCCCGCTAGAACTCACGGAGCCCGGATGGGCAATCTCCCGGACTATGCCCTAGCGGACCACTGTGTACCATGAGTGCGTTTACACGATCCGGATGTTTAGTCGGCTGATTGGTCTAGACTAGAAAAAATAGATTCCGAAATCCTGATAACTCTAGTTCAGGAGAAACCCGAGATCTGGGACAAAGGAGCGGAGGATTACGAAAATCGAATTAAAAAAAAACTGAAGCGTGGAGAAATATTTGTGCCCAGTTGAGGGAAAATTTCGTAAATTTGAGTGCAAAAGGTGAACCCAAATTTTCCTATTTCGTTGTTTTTTTCGCCGATGTTTTAATACAGCGATCAAAATATGTTTGCGTCTACTGTCCTTCGAAATCAGAGGCTAAGGGTACACAGTTCGATATTGGGATCTATCTTGCCTTATATTATGCGGATTCTCGATGTTCCAACTATGAAGATTATGCAGATTGATATACCCGCTTTGATTACAGGAAGACTCATCAGTCCAAAGGATATTATTGAAAAAATTGGGATTTTCTGTATGTTTCAGCAACATTTGTTGACAAAATTCTACTCGGGCTTGATAGTCTCTGGGTAGTAGTTGTTAAACTCTCTGAATATGGTAGGGGTGATATTTGTGTTTCCTCAGGATTCTATGGGCACTTATTTTTGATATGCCTGTCATGAGCTCTATCATTCTGGTTGATACTGAAGGATTATTTTCGACTTCATTCAAAATGGTGTCATCCTTCACGATCGAAGGCCGGACACTACTTTTACGACCCCTTCGACAATTGCATTATGGGTCCGGATGAAAACTTCGTAATTGGGATGTCGACGATTGGGGTACCGCTCTGAATAAAGCCTCGATGCTGCTCTAGCATTAAGACGTACTTCTCCATAAATAAGGTGCATGTCGGCATATTCTCTTGCAGTATACGAAACATTTTCTGTAGACATTTTACCCAGTACACTGCTACACATTAACTTCCACTAGCTGAAAATGAACATTTCCATAGATACCTTAAGTTTGAATCATTAAATCGCATCACATCATATCAATGTTCGAGAGTTTTTTAGGCAAAGAAAAAGGATTAAAAAACTCATTCAGTGAATTGGCATCTTAATAACATTTTATTGATTTGTTGATTGATTATTTTCAGCAGGAAGTGCAAAATGAAAGTATTCATGGAAAAGGTGAAAAAATCAGTTTTTCATAGGAATGCTCCATTTTCGATAAACATTCAAATATTGTTGTCGCGTACATGTACGTATCGTGCTCTCGATTAAGGGCGATATAGAGTGTTAATACGAGCCTATAATTGTAAAATTTTCGTATTGCTTATATATTGAATGCTGGTGATTCTATTTGTATTCGAGTTGATAGTAAGAACAATTTAATTGGCCATAAATGGAGTGTGGAACCTGTGGAGAAACCGTGAACAAGAAGACGCCGGGATTGTCATGTGGCGGTGTTTGCGGTCAATGTTTTCATGGAAATGGCATGTGTTGCGATGTTTCAAAATCGCAGCTAACCTTAATCAAGAGAACACCGGGTGCTGGTTGGAGATGTACTCAGTGTAGATTGTTACCAACAACTGCCTTTGATCTGAACGGTACTCTTCGGTCGACCGGTTCGCCCCCGATCACGCAGCCCATGCGTAGTTCGGGCGCCGCCGCTGTCGGTTCTCGAATTGAAGATGGTATTATTAGCCCGGTCGTCCACTGCAAGCGTTTTCGAGCGTTTTATGGCTCTCGCGAAACGAGCGCATACGTGCGGCAAGTTACTACAGATCCCAAGCAAAGTATTCTAATGCAGCTGCGTCCAGTACAGGCTACTTCGAGCGGGCGTACACGAGCGGCTACGAGCTTCGCCGCTTGATCCGCCTGAAATGGGATCTGTAGCGCGTGTACGCTCGAACGCTAGAAACGCTGACTCTATTTACGAAGTAAAATCCTTTCCGCGTAGAGAAATTCGTATGGAATTCGTTGGACATGGATCCTGCTCAAAACTATCTTTAATGAAATTAATTTCATTTTTTCTTTTTTCAGTTGTAGATGAATTAAATGATCTCAATCATAAAATGTTTTCATAAAATCTGTTTTAACACTTATTTGATATCGATTGGTGTGTCTTTTTTTTTCTGAACACACTTGTCTCTTATATGAATGAAATTCAAGGAAATCTTGATGTCAAATTTTGGGTGATGAAAAGTCTGTGGTGCAATGCCTAATTACTTGATGACGGTATGCCGATGATGTTTTCGTGATTTGACAACATGGCAAAGAAGAATCAAGTGGTTTCAGAAAAAAGTCACACAACAATCGATATCTAAATATATATTCAAATCAGTCAAATGAGTGGTATTAAAAAAACACTTAACCGTGGGGCTCATTTAATTTCATCTACAAATGAAATGAGAAATAATTAAATTAATTTCATTAAGAGTATTCTTGAGGATAATAAATATCCAACTAATTTCATTTGAAAAATTAGTTCAAATTCAGAGAGTATAATGATGAACAAGGACCAACAAGAAACCGTCAAGAATAAACAATGTCATTTAATTTGATTTCTCATGTTCATGGACTTTCAGGAAATCTAAATTCAATATGAGAACCGTTTTCGAAACACGAAATGATGTAAGATCTAAACTTACAAAAACTAAATCTTCAAATCAGAAATTGTATTTACAATATTCCTTGTATTTATGGAAAAACCTATACCTACACGAGAAACATCAACACCTTTCGAAATTAGAAAATTAGAATAACATAAAATGTAGAGATATTGGTAGATCGCGATCATGTGACTTCCAATAGGCGATCACAGACATGATGGATTGGAATAACACGAAAAATCTAATGATGGAACCTGACAGTTATATAGGAATGATAATCTGTTAAATTGTTCGGTGGGTGTGGATCGTATTTGGAATGATTTGTTGAAAATGGAACTGATTTCAGGGAATTTTGAAATGAAGTAGCAATTTCACCATCATAGTTATTAATATTAATCTATGATCATCATGGATTGGTGAATGCCAATTGGGAAATCAGTAATTTTCAATATTACGTATAAAGCTCATGTTGAGAAATTGTCTGAAAAGGGAGTCTGATATAAACTACGAAACGTTACAAAGCTTGAGAGTTCGAAGTGTTGCCCCAATGAAGTTTTATCGTTTCTCAAATACATTCAGAAATATTCTGTGCTTCTTCCCATAGGAATTGAAAAATCGCTCAGGATATTTTTCCAATTATTGATTTTGGAGATGTTTGAATTCTCCCAAGGATTTCTGGTTCTGAAAATTGGGTGCATCCAATAACGGCAGGACCTCTGTGTTTCCGTCGTCTTTTGACTAAATAACTTGACTCTAGAATGTACAAGTCCTCCGGATTCAAAGCATATTGCACTCAATGCTAAAAGAATACGAACGATGTCATTTTCGAAGACAAACTATGGTCTTTGTTGGTTATATCACTGAATGGAACGCAAGAAGCCGCAACCGTCGCCGCTGCCAGTGGACGAACCCTGCAGCCCATTGCCGCCTGTGTTGTAGCAGCTACGAACGCTTGTTTCGCGTGAGCGCGTTGCCGCCTGAATACGCTTGCAGTGGACGACCGGGCTTAATCGATCGACGGTGCAGGATGGTCTTCCGGAATCTGTCACTCAATTGACTGTAGAAAAAAGAAGTTTGCAGGCGTCTGTAGAATTCTGTTCCCAAAAAATCAGCGATTTTGAGTTGAAGCTTGCCAAGTTTACAGAAGTTCTTGCTAGAATGGCCAAATTGGAACGAGAGTATAATGCTTTGAAACTTGAAGTCGAAATTTGAGATTGAATAGCGTTGAGCAACATAATCATTCGAATAATGTTGAATTTCAGAACGTCCCTGAGAAATCTGGTGAAAATATCTTGACCATAGTTGAAATTATTGGTAAATCCATTAATATGCCTATAGATGCGAACTCAATTGATCACGTAACTAGGGTGCCTACTAAAATTAAAACCAGTCCGAAAAATATCATTGTACGCTTTTCCTCAAAGATAAAGAGAGATTGTTTTCTGAGCGCATATGAGGCCAAACGTATTGAGAGTGGGGAAGTCAGAGCTGGTATGGAAGTCAAAGAGCTTTCTTGCCGACTATATATTAATGAACATCTAACTACAAAAAACAAAATTCTCTTTAGGGAAGCTAGGGTGGCAGCTAAAGAAAAACAATATAAGTTTGTTTGGATTCAGAATGGAAACATTCTGGTTCGTAAGGATGATAAATCAAAAATATTACATATAGTCGATCATAATTCCTTGCAGAAAATGTAAGCGAGCTAACCACTTCCCATAATTGATAAATATTATTCCCAATGGCTTTAAATGTTTATTACCAGAATGTTCGTGGTCTTAGGACCACGACTTATTGTTCATATCAGAATCATGGTTAAACGATAACATCAATGACAGTGAACTTGTGGACATAAATCACTATAGTGTATTCCGTCGCGATAGGTGTGCATCAGATTGTGCTAAAAAAGACGGTGGTGGTGTTTTCGTGGCAGTAAGAAACAACCTCAATCCCGTACGGTTGCTTAACTTTCAAAGTGGTGCTGAGGATGTCTGAGTGAAAATCTCAATAAATAAATTAACTGTAATCCTTTGTTGTGCATACATCCCCCCAGGAGATAGTGTGTCGATGGAACTATTCGCGTCAAATTTGTTAAAAATAAGATCAATTTTTGAAAAGAATTTGCTATTGTTGCTTGGAGATTTTAATCTTTCTTCCATCTCATGGGAAATTAGTAACGATGGCCATTTTTTCGAGCCTACTAATGTTGAAACAAAATTCACGAATATTGTAGATGCCTTTTCTGTTTGTGAACTGATGCAGTATAATAACATTTTTAATTCCAATGCCAAAATATTAGATTTGATCTTGTGTAACTCATGTAGAATCAGAAACCTTGAACATTGTGATAGCACGTTGGTTCCTGAGGATAATTATCATCCAGCATTAGAATTCCTATTTGATACTCATTATGACGAACCACTCTCACCAAAAGTAAAAACTTTTTTCAATTTTGAGAGAGCCAATTATGATTTCATGAACAATGTTATTAGTGAAACTATTTGGAGTAATTTATTGGTTAATAATGATTTGGATGAGGATGTAGATATTTTTTACAAGATACTGTACGATTTAATTTAAAATCAAAAAGAGTAAAAGATTTCCTGTATATTTTTCCTCTGAGACTATAAAATCGATTATAAAAGAATATAATTCATAAAAAATGGAAAATGTATAAGAATATTTCGGATTATGCAAATTTCAAAATAATGAGACGAAAAACTCGAGAACTTATTGCAATTGATTTCAAAAAATACATTTTTTCTGTTGAGTCTGATATAGTAAGGGATCCGAATAAACTTTTTTCATATTGTACTGTCAGGAATAAATTTGATAATATACCGAAGACCATGTCATATGATGATACCATAGCTAATAATGGACGAGAAATAAGTGAACTTTTCTCTAGATATTTTGGTAGTGTTTACATTCCATTAAACGAACAGCACAGTGATAATGGATCGACGTTGATTTCTGAAAGCAATATCGGATCATTTCCTGAATCTTTCTCTTACGTCCAATTTTCTGAATCAGAAGTTGAAAAATCACTCAATGATCTGAATCCCAAGAAGGGTGCTGGTCCTGATATGTTGACATCTTTTTTTGTACGATCATGTAGTATTTCCCTTGAAGTTCCTCTAACGATGATTTATAATAAGTCTTTGAGAGTCGGTAAATTTCCTATTCGTTGGAAGATTGCCTGCGTCGTTCCTATTCACAAAGGTGGTTCGAAATCAGATGTTAATAATTACAGACCTATTAGCAAACTCTCTATTTTTGAAAAGATTTTCGAATCTCTGATATTTCCGCGATTATTGCATATAGTTAGGCCTCAGATTATCGGTGAACAACATGGTTTTCTTAGCGGAAGATCGGTTGAAACAAATCTGATAACAATGGTTAAATACTTGCATGAGAGTTTGGACTGCGGTTTGCAGGTTGATGTAGTATTTACTGATTTTGCGAAAGCGTTCGATAAGGTTCATACAAAATTACTCTTACATAAACTTGAGCGGATCGGAGTGATGGGAATCATGTTGGCATGGTTTAGGTCATATTTGTCGGAAAGGCGGCAATATGTGGAGGTTGGCGGTTATAAATCTAATTTCTCTTTGGTTTCATCTGGTGTTCCTCAAGGCTTACATTTGGGTCCGTTATTGTTTTTAATTTATATTAATGATATTTCGAAATGTTTTAATAAATGTAAATTTTTGTTGTTCGCGGATGATTTGAAGATTTTCAGGTGTATAGGTTCCTTGACACATTCCCATGAAATGCAGGATGAGATGAATACTTTTTCTGAGTACTGTTTTGAAAACGGTTTATATATTAATATATCTAAGTGCTCTATTATGACAGTTTCTCGCAATCGGAATGTCGTCCAGTTCCCGTACACCTTGAATGATTCACAGTTGTCTAGGGTGGAGCATGTCAGGGATCTTGGGGTAATTGTAGATAGTAATCTCTCTTTCGATAAGCATATTGATTTTTTAGTTGCTTCCTGTAATAGAATGCTTGGATTTATTATGAGACAGTGTAAACCTTTCACAGATCAATTGACAATGAGAACATTGTACTTTGCCTTTATCAATAGTAAGATTAATTTTGCCTCAGCTGTTTGGAATCCTTTTTATCTCGTATACATAACAAGAATTGAAATGGTACAAAAAAAGTTTTTGAAATTTGAAATACTGGCTATAAATGCCAGTATTATTTGACACCTCGGGATCCTAATAACTATAACCTGAGGCTCAGGTATTTTGATTTTATTTCATTGGAAAGCATCAGAAAGATAAATGATATTTTATTTGTTTATAAACTAATCAACAATCAGTTGGTCTGTGAAAGTATACTGGCGAAAGTAAATTTTTATGCCCCTAAGAGAAATCTCAGGCAGAGGGGTTTATTTCTTGTTCCACAGAGAAGAACTAACAGTGGTCAAAATTCTCCTTTATGCAGAGCAATGAACACTGTGAATAAGTGTCCGGTTTCAATAGACTTGTTCGCTGATAGTAAAAATAAAATAAAAAAAGCATTGAAAGAAGGGGTAAAATGAAAATTTCATTCGGATGATTCATCTGTTCAGAATAATAAGAATTTTTTTGTTGATGTTTTTATTTGTTTGTTGTATGTAGGCTAGGTTAATACTTTATTGAATTTTGTTGTATTTGAGAATACTGTTTATGGGATTTATCCCGTTTGTATTCCATTGCACTAAATAAATGAATAAATGAATCTTTTTTTCTGAAGAAGGTTATCACCTGTATTTTACCCTTTCGGAATCCTCACAAAATGGGCAAATTTTCAACGTTATACGCAGAAAAGGTCTTTTGTCTTTTTTTCAACACCACGTCAGATAGAATTCAGTACAAAAGACACTTCTTTGGAAACATGAATTTAAATTTTTTTTTCAGAATACCTGAATAATATTTTGTGTTATTTTTCATTGCATAAATTGAAGTAATCAATCAACAATATTCACGGAAAAAACTGATTCAAAAAGTATTCAATTGTAGCTTCCGCAAGAGAGAAAGCATTTTAAGTGTAGAAATTCAACATTTTTATAAAACATCAAATATCTCGTAAACTGTGAGACTTTCATATGAAAAGTTTTCTACCCGTCAACTGGACAATCGAAGAATGGTCTGTTTCTAGAACATTCTAACGAATAATGGAAATATTATTGTGGGAATAGGACAATTAAAATATGTCAGAGTGTCTAATACATATATTTGGCGACGTTTCGCAAATTCACATTTGCTTCCTCAGGCCTACAAAATTAAAATCATTAACAACATTTTCCTTCTCTTATTCTAACGAATAAGCATAGATGGGACTTAAACCCCGTGTATCTGCTTTTTTATTGATTTGACTTTTTTGAGTTTTGAAATTTATCATTTTTAAAATACATCTTTTTTTATAGTTGGAATTTGTGTCCAAAATTTTAACGTTTTCAAGATCAATATTCTAACTAAAAAAAAGACGTATTTTAGAAATGATAAATATCAAAACTCAAATCAATAAAAAAGCAGATACACGGATTTTAAGTCCCATCTATGCTTATTTGTTAGAATGTTCTAGAAACAGACCATTCTTCGATGGTCCAGTTGACGAGTAGAAAACTATGTTCTGTACGTTTTTTAACCTTATCTCTTTTTTACAAGAAATGTGATAGAGAATAGAGGGAGAACTGTGAAGGCTCAAATTGATAATTTCGAAGTTTGATTCATGAATTATTGTCAAATAACACTAAAACTCGCATTTGGTAAGAGATCTGTGATGTTTTGTTTGCTGTGTGTTTTATGTTATTCAATGTTACAACTGCCCCGAGGAAGGAAACAATCGTTTTCGAAAGCTAGACATATAAATAAAGAGTAAATACTACATCAGTGTGTTGATCGACATCACCTATTAAATACTATATATATATATATATATATATATATATATATACATCCTGCGTACCATGTTGCGTCCTTTCATAAAACGACCTTATTGCGTCCACCAGAAATACGCTAGTTAGGAAACATCTGATCAAAGTATATTAATCTACGCAAAAAATTGAGTAGATCGCCCGTTTCAGATCATCTGTATCTTCAGAAATAAGAACGAGATATACATGTACAATATGACGTCCTTTCATCTTGCAACCATTATTGCGTCCAGTTAATATACTGCTTTCACATTCAGTACAATATTGCGTCCATGTTTTTTCGTTCCTTCATACTCAGCATGTTATGGCGTCCAGCGCTGTTGCCAAGTTTATCATTTTTCTTGAATATTCTTACATAAGAATATTCGACCATAATGACATATTCATGAGGTCTACATGGTCATTAAGGGCAAAGCTCGAATCTGCATTCAGCATCGCCTCGCGAGTGTTGATATTGAGTGAAACAACTTGGGTAGTTGTTAAGGTAAAATATATGTCGATACTTTTTTGACTGAATAAACCAACACACTAACTATAATTAGCACAATCTCAAATAATGATGAGTTATTGAACACTCTAGGTAAAAGAAGTTGACATATTTGTACCTCATACCTCAGATTTCGATGTTTAATATTTTTTTGTATTTTGGACGTGTACAATGTGAACTTTGCTCGGAAGTATCATGAAAGTTAAGAAAAATACTAATTGATAACGTTCATTATTCTACAATTAATAAATTCTAGGTGAAAAGTACATAATTCTATAAAATTTTCCGAATTCCATACATACATTACCTTACATATTTCAAGGGTGGAAACTTTAAATAATAATAATAATAATAATACGTTTATTGCAATATAATGAATTCCATCACAAATATTAACAATAATACAGAAATAAATTTTATATTGCAAATGGTCTCACATCAGTATAACTGTTATTACTGTGACACCAAGGAAATTAAATAAAAAAAAATCACCAAAATTTTATCCATGCTCCACACACCGCTGAAATAAAACCTATCATGGATTGAGCACAATTTGAGTAGAAATCACACAATACGCAACAAAATTACACGCAGTGTAATGACAAGCAGTCTCCAGGTACACACTATATATTTGAAGAGAAAAGCAGTTTCCGGTAATTGAACTTGAACACCTTAGGTTTGTAGGTCTTGAGTTGGTCTGGTAAGCGATTATATAGGGAATAAATATTAAAGGAAAAAGAACGTCGAAATAAGGTAGTTCTGAAAACAGGTGGAGAAAGCATACCCCTAAACCTCACGTTGACATTATGAACATCCGACCTAAAACGTATTTTATTATACAAATAGGGTGGTGACTTAAACCAAACAACAGAATGAAATAATACTGCAGAGTGAAGCTCACGTCTCTGTTCCATGTTCAACCAATTACAAATTTTCAACTTATGAATAACTGGTTCATACTTTCTAATGCCATAAATAAAGCGAAGACATGCACGTTGGACTCGCTGAATTCTCACTTTGTCATCAAGACGCAAACAGGGACCATACAACGAGTCACAAAAATTGAAGTGACTTAATACGAGTGAGTCAGTAAGCAATATCTTCAACTTTTGAGGCAGGAAATGCCTATGGGGGTAAAGACCTCTCAATGCAGTGTAGGCCCTCTGGATACATAATGAAATATGTTCAGTGAACCGGAGCTCGACATCTAGAATGACTCCCAGATTCCTAGCCGACTTAACAGCTGCAACATCACTTCCATTGATTCTCACTTTCAATCCTTTTATGACGTCAGCGGCCTTACTGCCAAAGACAAGAACTTTTGTTTTAGCTGGATTCAACACCAAATCATGCTTCAGGGAATCAGCGGACAAGCGATCCAGATCACAATTTATCTCCTCATTTGCCCTATCAATATCCGAAGCCAAAAAAGAGTACAACAGCTGTGTGTCATCGGCGTATCTGAAATCAGTGCAAAATTTAAGTCCATCTGTAATGAAAAATGTATATATACAAAAGAGAATAGGTGCAAGTACTGAGCCCTGTGGGACTCCACACCTGACACTTCCAGTTTCAGATCTTCCCGTAGATGTCTCCACATACTGACATCGATCGCTGAGGTAATCCACCATTAAACTAACGGCAGCTGTAGAGAATCCAACGTGTTTCAAAATTGCTGTGAGTATCCGGTGGTTCACTCTGTCGAAAGCTTTCGAATAATCTAATAATGTCAAAACGCAAACTTCACCGCAATCCACTCTCGATATTATAGAGTCGACAACATCAAGAAGAGCCGTACAACAGCTATACCCTCTTCTGAAGCCTGACTGTCGAGCTGGTAAGACATTATATTTCTCTAGATGAGACCTTATTCTTTTTACCATAACTTTCTCAAAAATCTTCGCACATGGAGATATTATAGAAATCGGACGAATATCGTTAAATGTGGTAGGATTACCTACTTTTGGAAGCGGCAATACCCTGGAAACTTTCCATTCCCTAGGGAATCTCGAGTCCAGAATGCAACTATTGAAGATGTTGGTCAAAAACTTCAAAATATGTGGGCTGCAACGCATAATCATTTCAATATTCAATCCATCCGGACCAGTTGCACCAGATTCAATACATCCCATGATTTCCGAAACTTCTGCCTCATTTGTCAGTGTAAAAACAAATTCCTCGTTGAATGAGGTTAATTTTTTCGAGTTGTAATGATTGATAACCGAATTATCATGCATACCCTGATCTCGCACTGCATTTAAGAAATATTCGTTTAAATCTTCCGGCATATCTATGTCTGGTGGTAAAGTTTTATTCGAAGACCTATTATATACATTGAGTTCAGCAATTCTTTTCCATAGGGACTTGGGATTTCTATCATCTTCCATTGAATACTGTAGATAAGCCCTTTTCTCTCGATTAATGGCGGCCGACGTCTCATTACGAATTTTTCTATAAATTTCCCAGTTTTCAGATGTCCTATCCCGTTGAAATCTATGAAGAGCTCTATGTTTGAAACGAGTCATAATCTGAATTGTGGACGTGAACCAGGGCTTGTTGTTCCTATGACATTTTATGGTTCTTAAGGGCGCTAATTCATCGAAAAGATTCAGTATTAAATTATTGAACTCATACACTTTATAATCGATATCACCTATGTAGATTATGTTTTCAAACGGAGTAGCAACCAAGTAATCCCACAAAACATCTTGTCCTATCCGACGCAAGCATCTTGCCTTTACAGTTCTCACATTTGTGTTTGTCGTACCACCGACAGCTTCACCATAAATTAAACAATGATCTGATATCGAATCCATATTTATTGTACCAAATTTAAATTTTTCATGTATTTTTTTTTCAACGATTATGACATCCAGTAAAGTAGCCGACATACGACCAAAACGTGTAGGGCCTTCCATAACCTGCACTAAATCAAAAGTAGAAATCGATCGTTCAAACCCCAGAACCCGATGCTCATCCTGCTTCAGAAAATCAACGTTTACATCCCCACCGCATATCAACTCATCACATTCCGCTATAAATGAAGAAATAGTGTCTTCGAACGATTCTAAAAATTTAGGAAAACTTCCTCCGGGTGGTCTATAAAGTGTTCCTAAGATAAAAACTTTCTTATTTTGCTTGAACTTTACCCAAACCTGCTCCAAGTGCACTGAACAGTCACTTACGATCACTTCATACGATATTCTGTCTGAAATGAACAGAACAATTCCTCCCCCTCTTGAGCTCCGATCTAATCTGACACATCGATAACCGTCTATACTTATTGAATTGGTGGGAATGGAATCATTCAGCCAAGATTCACAGAGACCCACATAATCAAACTCCTTACTTAACAAAAGAGATTTGAAATCTACCAAATGGGGACATAAAGATCTGATATTAAAAAAAGCGAAAGAAAACTTACGCATTCTCACTCACATGTGCTCACCTCCATATTACAAATTAATTCATCTAACAATCAGTAAACAGCAGTTTAATGTGGAAATCTAGGACAAAAATACTTCAAGACAATCTAGTTCCTAAAACAAAAATAAAACAAAAATTGAGCTCTTTATGAGTAAAGATTATAACAATAAAGAAAAAAAATGCAAAAGTATGGCCCCTTAATTACAATATAAGTTCATTCAAATCTTGAATGGAATTAATTACGTGTCCCTTCCCAGACAATTCAACGAAAATTCGACCCATCTTCGACCATGCCCTCTTCAATCCTACCTTCTTCTTGGCCTTGATGAGAAGATCATAATTTTTCTTAGTTAATTCTTCCGTTAGAGTTAATTTCGTCCCTTTAAGCTTCTTCTTGCTATAAAAGAGCTCATTCCTGGAATCCATTGAATTAAAGTGAATAACTATAGGTCTTTTCGAATTTCCACTTTTAGGACCCACTCTGTAACATCTTTCAATTTGGAAATCTTGTTCCCCAAACTTTTGACTAAAAAGATCTACCACACGTTTTTTTCAAGTTTTCGCTTTTCTTTTCTTCCAGGCCGTGAAGGCGCAACTGCTTCAGTCTATTTTCCCGCTCCAAATTTTCAATTTTATTCTTCAAAATATCGATTTCAGCTGTCTTTTCCTGGCATTGTTTTTGGACCTCTGTTATTCTCTCGTCTATGTTATCGAGCCGGTCATTTATCACCTGGGTAATAACATCTGCCACCTTCTTCGATAATGCTGATAAGAATTCTTTATCGGATAAATATTCCAGAATGCACTGATTGATTTCATCTTTCTGATTTTTGGTTAGTGGCATAATTACTGAAGTACTTTTTATTTCACCACTTTATTACACTATACTAACTAGTAATTACCCTGAGCAGTTGGCAAATCACACTCTCAAAACAGCCTCAATTAATCCACTCAAGTAGACGATTCTATATTCAGGAGCACAATATGCGTCTAATCAGCGTGAAACATGGAATAACCGTATGTTACATTCTGAAATAGAGTTTTCTCCTATTTCTTTTCACTTTCAGATAGTTCCAAGTGAATCAATTCTAGTTGAAATATTGAAACGTAGCGCATTTATTCTGAAGTCAATTAATATGGATTTTATCGGTATTTTGCATTGGAAAGGATCTAAATATGAAACAAATCAAATTTTTCTGTTTTAATCTTCGAACTCGAGAAGAAATGGAAGATTTGTTCGATATAATGGAGAAAACTAATGTATTGAAAGATGATTGATGATAGAAATGTATTTAGTGGAGATGTGTAATCGATCTATAAATTGACTATGTATTTGTTATACTTCAAGAATGTCAAGTATCATTCCTGATATGATAGTTTTGGCGATCTAGTGCCTGTTGAATCTGTTTTCTTTTACTACCAGACCCCAAATATGAGATATGGTTCACGAAGAAAAAGTAAAATTTGTTTTTTAAGTAAAATTTGTTTTTTCATAGAGAAAAAATGTTCACAATTATGGACAAATATACTCAATGTTATCCTCTGATGCAGTGGTAATGCTTCATTATACAAACCATTAATTCCATTTTGTCGAATATTTTATTTCAATGAGAAAATATAAGAAAATATAAACAATGAATATTCTGAATAAAATAATTACAATAATGAAGTGCAAAAAAAAAACAAAAAACTTTCGAAATAACGGTTATAATATGGTATTGAAGAAATCACCTCCTTTGCCTGAGGCACAAGTGAATTTCAGAATTGTTGCATATGAAATGAGATATATTCCTCAAAAAAAATATTCGATTATATTTAGTACAGAAAAGTCATCATTTAGTTTTTCTTCAAATTTTCCCCTCCACAACTAAAAAGCCGGACGTTTGTTCCATTTTATTTGAGATTTTTTTGATAAATCGGAAGTTTGTCAAATGATTACATATGATTCTTTTCTTTTTTCATACCTTCCCTTTGTACGAATACATTTGACAAATTTTGGTTCCCCTGACTCAATTTGTCCATAATTGTGGACTGGTGATTTTAAAACGATTATGGATTATGATTTACAAAAACCTACTTCTGAATAATCTAATATTTTTAGTGCTCAAAAGTCGATGTCCATAAGTAAATTTTGAAGATCAATCTAGACGAGATACAATGATGAGGAGCAAGAATCGAAAATAAAATGCAAAGATAACAACAACTGATCATTTCTGAAGAAGCTACATAACGATTATAAAGCTTCCTGAATAATACAATGAGAACCTTGCTAAAACTTTTGAAAAACGATAGAACAGAGTACTACCAAGACCTTTAGTCTGATTTCAGATTTCTCATTAGTTGAAATAAATAAGTGTCTATTCTTTCGATTAACACCTATTTCGTTGGTACTTCCTCAGCTTGAACTAATGCTTTGGCTGTCCTCATAAGTTAAAACCTAAGAGAGTTAGGTCTGGAGATCGTGCGGGCCAAGAAATCGGACCGCTTCTACCTATTTTCGAGTTAGAAAATGAGTTGTTTGGGTTGTCTCTAATTTTTCGTTGAAAAAGTGCCGAGAGGGGTGTTAATCGTAAGAATAAACGCCGTTTTTGTAGCAATGAGATGAAATGAGTTTATATACCATAACGATTGAAGAAGGAAAAAAGAAGAGGAACAGAGGAGAAAAGTTCCAGTAAAATTTATAACAAGAATACCAATATTGAGATATTCTATTCTTGTTGATACTTCTGAATAATTTTTTTTTGCTCACGGAATATCGGTATTTCGAAACAGAAATAATTTTTTCATCAATTTTGAAGCATACCGTTAGAAAGGTCATCAACTAATGAATTTATCAAAATGAAATGAAGCTCTCAGTTCTTGCTAGTATTTTTTTAAATTTTATTCTGAAGTTGATTTTATTTTAAACAGTTACTAAGTTTGCAAAATGAAAAACCTGGTATGTCTCATATTTGGGACCGTCAATAATTTAAATAAACACTTTTGATTATTTGAATAGCATGGATAAGAGATAAGCATTTGAAAAAATGCCAATTTTACAAACATACATCAAACCTCACCTTGAAGAGCGTGAACTCAGGTTATTTGTGAAGAAAACATTAAATAATCATTTCTTGTCAACCGTGATTCTAAGAACCCAAGGTCCCAGAATGAAAAAGCTTGAAAATTACTCAAACAATATCCCCAAAAAATTTCACTGTTCATGCCTCGAACATGTATCTTATTTCATTGATAATACACCAACAAAAATCAAATAACTATGTTCAATCATAAAGAAGGAACCAATTATTGATCATACAATACTACCCCAAAAATTTGAAGGAAAGATGCAGTTATTCGAAACACCAATTTCAAATCATGAAAAATTTTAATAGATATAAAAACCAATTAAAAAAACAAAGAAAAATCATACCAGTAAAAAAATAAAACAGTTGGGTATCGTGAATGGAAAATCAAAAACAGAACCTATTTACAGTTAAGTAATTTGAAAACATCGTACAGTGTTATTTGAATGGATCAGAAATACTTTTGAACATAGAAGCATTCATGAAAGGGATTTTTTCGAAATTCGGAAAATACGCTCTATGTTGAAATGCATTACCCTGTAAATATTGAATTTGTTGTTCTGAAGAACAATATTTTTTTCATTTCCGAAACGACAACGGTGCAAACCAATTTCAAATTTGGCTCAGTGAAGGCATGTTTTTCAATTCAATGGCAAAAATTGATTGTGTCAATCGAGGATAATCAATGAGATATCCCTACCTCTCAAAACAGATATTTCATAATCAATTTGTTCGTAATTGAAAGGAAATTCTAGAAGATTCTCTTTATTTTAAACAAACACAATACACACTGTCTTCTTGAACATATTCTTTCTACCTCTAAGACACAGAACACTTCCTGTCATAGACCCTAATATAAATTCACTAACTTAACTACTTGCATATTGAACTACTGAACATGACGGTGTCGTATCTGCAGTGCCCTCTGTATACAAGTAAACAAAATTGTACAACTAGGCATCTGCATTAACATTCCCCCTTACAATTTTGGTTACATAAAATAATACTTAATATAAAACACATCAACTCAATATATATTCAATTTATATCTGAATTCCTCGAACTTGCTACGGCTAAGGGACTTGGTGAATGAGTCAGCCACATTAGCGTTACCTTTCACTTAAACTACATCAATTGAATTTTCATTGGATAAATCATGCACGAAATGTAAAGCTACATTTATGTGTTTTGCCCTTTTCGTGAAATTACCGTTTCTTGCTAACATTATGCAGCTTGTATTGTCACAATATATTTTTATGTTTTTCAACACATCAGCCGAAAAATCAAAATCATTTAAAATATTCCTTACATGTAACACTTCCTCAACTGTAAAAGCTAAAGCAACATATTCAGCCTCGGTGGATGATCTGCAAACTGATTTTTGTTTTTTCGTTTTCCAAAATATTGGATTTCCAAAAACTTTTATTAATGACCCCGTTGTCGATTTTGAATCAACTGGATCACCAGCCCAGTCTGAATCTGAATAAGCATATACTAATGTTTTATCTCCTCTGACAAAGTACAAACTCAAATGTCTGGAATGGTATAGGTATATTAAAATTCGTAAAGCATGTTTGTAGTGTGTATCGCTACAACAATTCTGAAATCTGCTTAGGTAATTTACTGCGTAAGTTATATCTGGTCTTGTTGCTTGAGCAATATAAGACAAAGCTCCTATCAAATTTCTATACTTAAGACTTTCATTCACTTTACCTTCTAGCAATTTCAAACTAATTTCCATAGGTGTATACTTTATCCTTGAATCTACAACTCCAAATTTATCAGCTAAAGCCTCAATATAATTCAGTTGTGAAAGCTTCATTTCATTTGAATTTTTATCATAGTCAATGTTAATTCCCAAATATTTTTCAACTTTTCCTAAATCTTTCATTTTGAATTCAGTTTTAAATTTTGTTTTAATTTTTTCTATATCTTCTAGATTTCCACCACAAACAAGTAAATCATCGACAAATAGGATACAATATATTCCTTTTATCTTGTTATAGTAAAGACATAAATCGTAATTACTTCTCGCAAATCCTAATTTGAGTATAAACTTATTAAACAGGTCATACCAGTTTCTAGGTGACTCGCGCAAGCCGTATAAAGATTTTTTTAGATAATAGACCATGTTTTTCTTTTCAACAAAACCCTCTGGTTGATGAATATAAACCTCTGATTTGACTTCGCTATTTAAGAATGCAGTTTCTACATCCATATGATGAACATACATTTCTCTCTCAACTGCTACACTCAAAAATATTCGTAAGGTGGACATTTTTGTTACCGCCGCATAGAATTCGTCAATTTCCTCGTTTTGTTCATAACCTCTCACCACCAATCGAGTTTTAAAATTATTTTCAGACTTCTTTTTATAAACCCATTTCACCGTAAGTATTTTCTTGTTTTTCGGTTCCGGAACCAGCTCCCAGGTATTTGATTCATTTAACGAATTAAACTCTTTTATCATGGCATTTTTCCAATTTTCTTGATCTACAGAGCTCATTGCTCCATCAAAAGATTTTGGACTATCTAGGTCGGCTAAATTAACGGAAATTACAAAATCGTCATATCTACTCGGGATTTTTCTTTGTCTCACAGGTCTTTCAACAGGGTTTTGTCCAAAACTAGTTGTTTCAACCAAATCATCAGTATTATCTTCGTCTTCACTTATCTGAATGCAGTCAGTCCCTGGCTCGATAATTTCAACATTTCTAGCTAATTCTACCTTTCCATCAACTAAAACTCTATAACCTAAATCAAAATATCCCACTAAAATGCCTTTCTTTGCTTTGTCATCTGATGTTGTTCTTTTTTCGTCTGGAATTCTAACATATACAAGTAAACAAAATTGTACAACTAGGCATCTGCATTAACAGTAATGAAATGTTCATTGAATAAATATGAATTATATCGTTTTCATTTTATCTACTACCACAAAGGTTTAGTGAGTAATTAATATATCGATAATCCTGGTTCTTAAAAAATGAAATTTCATTGTTTCCCCCCATCACACTCATACCAATATGAGTTCATGATATTGATGTTCATTAGTTGAATGAATCCAACTTCATATTATGAGCAGTTCAAAACTCAAAGAAAACATATAAGGTGTATCAAGTGTAGATGTCTAATGATAGAAAGGAGATAAAAAATATAAACTTTTTCGAAAGGACTGAAAACAAATATCGAAAAACCAGATTCTCAAAGAAAGTGATTGAAAACGTTAACACATTTCAGATTGTGCAATGCTCACAAACGATTTCGGTTGGGACACGATAACAGTATTTCTTCTTCAAACGGTGCACCAAAAGCCGAAGCGACATTGAATCGGCGGGAGTTAAAATATTTTAGAGGTGAATGAAGACCGAACCGCATGTATTCTTGTGCATTGATGCCAGATTGGGGACGCAACATTATACTTTAAATGAAACATGTATATTTGGATGTATATGAACTTTCACCATCCAAAGCGCCCGCTTAGCAGAATTTGCGTGAACTAAAAATATACTATTGGTTACATGGACCACACGTTACTACGTCCGCGAATACGATTTTAAAAATGTTGTAACTCATTAATTAAGTCATGAATGAATTTTATTGCTTCATCAAGGAAAGCTCTGATTACACTGCACATTTAGCGGCAAGTCCCATCATTGGATACCTTGAAACATCAGAGATATTATAGAAAAACAATGCTGCGTCCGGTATACGGACGCAGTATCATTGAGGACGCAACTGTGTATGGCCCAATGTCAATGTATGGACGCAGTATGGTACGCAGGATAAATATATATATATACATATATATATATATATATATATATATATATATATATATATATATATATATATATATATATACAGGGTGTACCAAGTTCGACGGCCTATTAGGCGTTTCTAGAGAACTAGACTTATTTGAAATCTGAAAATTGGGATTATGAAATTGTTTGACATTATCTGCCGAGCTAAAATATTTTTGGAGCCTGACCACTTTCAGTTATACAGGGAGCAAAAAAAAAATTTTCAAACATTTTTTTTTCTGTTTTTTACTTTCTGAATTTGAAAGAGTATGCAATTCTGAATACATTCGTACTCGAATCGTTGCATTCGTCAGATAACTTTCAAAAATATCGAGAAAAACCTGAAGAAAAAGAGAGAAAAGAGTATTCGGTATTATTTTTGTTATTCCTAATCTAGATACCTTAATCAGAAACCGTTTTCACATTTTCGAAGTCGAAGAATGTGGAAATATTGTAGGTTTCTAGAATTTTGAAAAACTCATCACAGGGTGTTCCAAATGTTGGGTCAAAAATTGCGATCAAGATTGACCCATAACTTTCGTTTTTCAAATCAGAACCCTATTTTTTCATGATTGCGTTGGATTGTACAAAGAAAAATGATGATAATGTTTCAACATGTTGATACTCCTAAAATTGATAATTTTTAAGTTATTTAGGATTTTCTGATTTTATGTCGTACGTAGCGTCAAATTCATTAAATCTGTTTCATATCAACTATGACCTTGGTCATAGAAGATAAATTATTCCAATAACTCACTAGTGACACACCTTTTCCTTTAATTCATTCATCATTGTTGTTATGAAACAGATTTTATGAATGAATTGGTTGAGGCTTTCGCGGCCATCGTTCAATGTGACATGTTCTTTCGAGCATTTAGGCCGTCGTCGTAGATTAGAACTAATCTACGACGACGGCCTAAATGCTCGAAAGAACATGTCACAGATTTTATGAATTTGACACAACGTACGACATGGAATCAGAAAATACTAGATAACTCAAGAATTATTAATTTTAGAAGTATCAACATGATAGAACATTATCATCATTTTTCTTCGCAGAATCCAACGCAATCATAAAAAATAGGGTTCTAATTTGAAAAAACGAAAGTTATGGGCCAATCTTGATCCCAATTTTTGACCGAACATTTGGAACACCCTGTGACGAGTTTTTCAAAATTCTAAATATGTAAAATATTCTCACTATCTTCGACTACAAAAACGTGAAAACGGTTGTGCTTAAGATATCTAGATTAGAAATAGCAAACATTATACCGAATACTCTTATCTACCTTTTTTGTTCAGTTTTTTTTTCATATTTCGGAAAGTATTTTGACGAATGCAACGATTTGAGTTCGGATGTATTCAAGTGTGTGTCACTAGTGGAATGATTTATCTACTATAACCAAGGTCATAGTTGATATGAAACAGATTAAATGAATTTGACGCTACGTACCACATAAAATCAGAAAATCCTGAATAACTCAAGAATTATCGATTTTAGGAGCATTAACATGTTAGAACACTATCATCATTTTTCTTCATACAATCCAACGCAATCATAAAAAAATAGGGTTCTAATTTGAAAAACGAAAGTTATGGGCCAATCTTGATCCCAATTTTTGACCCAACATTTGAAACACCCTGTGATGAGTTTTTCGAAATTTTAAAAATGTACAATATTTCCACAGTCTTTAACTCCAAAAATGTGAAAACGGTTTGTGCTTACGATATCTAGATTAGAAATAACAAAGATAATACCGAATACTCTTTTCTCTCTTTTTCTTCAGGTTTTTCTCGATATTTTTGAAAGTATTTCGACGAATGCAACGATTTGAAAACGAATGTATTCAGAATTGCATACTCTGTCAAATTCAGAAAGTAAAAAACAGAAAAAAAATGTTTGAAAATTTTTTTTTTGCTCCCTGTATAACTGAAAGTGGTCAGGCTTCAAGAATATTTTAGCTCGGCAGATAATGTCAAACAATTTCATAATCCCAATTTTCAGATTTCAAATGAGTCTAGTTCTCCAGAAACGCCTAATAGGCCGTCGAACTTGGTACACCCTGTATATATATCTATATATATATATATATATATATATATATATGTCTGTTAATGGACTGGTTGAATCACACCTCCCCGAGAATACCCTAAGGTTAGGTTTGGAAGAACTCAAAAGGAGGTTATTCTGGGGACAACCAGAACGGTGAGAAAATTCCTGACAAGCTCGTAGGGGTATCTTGGCATAACTTGTGCCCGGTACTCTCTCGTAACAACCCGCGTATGAACGGTGGAAAAAAAGAAAAAAAAAATATATATATATATATATTTTATTTCCACCGTTCAATTCCGCTACCCGTCTCTTTTTCAACCCCTGCTGTAGATCCAAGACTTGTGGTTCAATTGGTTTGTTTTATTAGAACGAAATGAGCAAACGAGTCATTTTCATAGTGAAGAACCGAAAAAGTGTGAAAAAAGTGTGGGTTACTTAAAATTTATTTCTGACACTTTGTGCGAAATCCAGCAAGATTTTCGAAATGAGTTCGCGTGATCGAGATGCCAGTAGAAAATTCGAGTCGGGTTGTTCAAAAAGAAAACGAGCAATCAGAAAAAAGCAGGAACAAGAAAATCTATATCTTTATATAAATTTATGAAATATGATGATCAAAAAACCTCTACGAAACATTCATTGCCTGTAAGTGATTCTAATCCTGATCCAGCTAAAAACAGTGGAATCTAGTGATAGTGAGCTTTTGAAACATTGCAGCGACTTGCAAATATCTATGACGGTGGGAGAATCATGTGATTATTGATGGGCATGAATTGTGCGAAGAACTGAATATGTTCATCCGTGTGTATGAAGGAAACGACGACATTGTCTCGGTGCTGAAATACATAATACTATAGAAATAGTCTTGAGAATTATTGCCACCTGGCGTTTTTCTAGACTTAAAATCATAAAAACGTATTTAAGGAATTCGATGACGATGACACAAGATCGGCTTTCAGCCCTTGCTATTCTATCAATAGAAAATGACGTAGCTCATTCGATCGATTATGATACTTTAATTAAAGATTTCAGTGCTAGGAAAAGCCGCAATCATGAATTTAAAATTTATCATTTCTGTATTTGTTGATTTTGTAAATCTTCCAATGTTATATTATATTTATATGTTATATTATATTATTATATTTTAATTAAACCTCAAATTTTATATCTTAATAAAACTTCAGCATTTCTTGTCAAATATGACAATAACCCATACCACACAACCGGACTTACTTTCGCATCACATACTTTTCACGAAGGAAAAAGGGCCTCGCGAAGACTTCCCGCCCGGGGCCTCGCAATGGCTAAGGCCGCCCCTGTTCCTTAAAAATGGAGGTGATCGATTATCATTGATTTTCGATTATCATCGATGTTTGACAATTAAACATCCAAGTTTTGAAACTGATTTTGCATTATTTATAACATCGTTATATCTTTTTTTCGATTTCAATAATTTCTTCAAGTGAGGACGAAGCAAAGTTGGCACAAAACACCAATGTAATCAATTAATAATACATAAATAATCAATGAATATTTCGATAAACCTCGGGTATCATGTTCGGTTATCTGTGTCAATATCGGCTTCGGTGATCATTCGTCAAAGTGACATTTGAAGCGTCTAAATGCAAAACCAGACATTTGATGTATGAGTCATTCCGAGCAAAACGAGAACTACCTGCCAAAATCATAGGTTCGAATTGAAGCACTCCCAGTTTTGACCATTTGAATTACGAATAGAGGCTTTCAAGAGTCTACTTATGTACCTGAGGGTATAAGAATCAGATTGCCAGCAACTTTCTATATTGTAATCCTTCCTTCACTCATTTTATCGGAAAATGTCAAATGTCTGGTTTTGCATTGGGACGCTTTATTTCAAGCTACGTCGTTTTTTTGCAGTTGATCTTTTGTGATAGTTAACACTCAACGCAAAGTGTGCGACAACTTTTTTGTCAACTTGGTTAATTTCGATATGTGATACCGAGAATAAGAAGGCCTGACATAAGAAACCGCGTCATGAGAGGGCCCATGCATTGAGGGGGTTGACTGATTATTTGATTATAGGAACATAATTTAAGTTATTTAGGTATAAGACGTATATATAAGAAAACTTTAGGAAATACAATTGGATCTGGTAGGCTGTGTGGCAATCAGGATCTAGGCTTCTTCAAAATTTTTCGTGTTCGAAGATAACATTGGACTAATGATAATAACAATAATTCTAACTGTTAACTGGTATGGCAGGGTCAAAATTGACCCTACTCAAATCAAATTGTACCATAGCCAGGTACAGAATCATTCAATTGCTCCCCCTTCAAGCTATTTTCCTAGTATATTGAAATGACCAATATACGCTAGTAATTTTTTTGTTAGCGTCTGGCATAAAACCATGACAGCGGGCTTGAGGTCCAATTTGACCCTTTGACCCTACCATACCATTAACGTCATTAACTCCGTTGAACCAATCGATGATTCTGTTAAGGTACGATTCCACCAAAATCGTATGCGGCACAATTGTTCACGTACATTTTGTGCAGTACTTCAGCTGTGCGCGTACAAGCTGTTAACATATTTAGCGACCGTTTCCACCGACAGAGCTGTGCGTTTTTTTTTCCTTCAACCGTTGAATATGGAGGATCAAGAAAACGTGGTGCTTTGTGCTGCAGCGTGTGTAGGAGTATACACTTTGCTTGAAACAAAAAAATAAAAAAGGAACATAGATGTTTCCATTTTGCAACATCGTAATGAAGAGATGAATCGATTTATGGAATGATGATGAAAATAGACCCATTGAGTGGATCTTGAAATTTCACTGGAATATCGTGCGAACAGTTTAAGTTCCTGATTAATGCTGTTAGTCCTTTGATTGGTAAACGGGATACAAACTACTTTCTCTCCTATACTGAGCCAAAATAATATTCTACTTCCGCAAAATCTCGGTCGAGTCACAATTAAATTTTTTCGCCAACTCCTCAGTTGCTTCGTGTTTTTTATTTCTGTTTTCGTAATCTCCGTGATAACAATCCCACGGAACGGTATAAAGTTCAATTTCTTCGATAAATTCGAATATTTTCCAGTTATTCCACTCCATGATAGATGTTTTCGCTACCGTAGCGGAATCAAGAATGAGTTCGCAAAAACATGTGTGTGTGCGTCGACCCGAGTCCACCTTTAGAAACCGTGCGTGCACAAAAGTATGCAACTGTACGCGCGAACTTTTCAACAGAGTTCGCGCACTTTTGTTGCTGTTCGCTTGGACGAGTCCACCGCAACGATCATTTGTGCGGCACACTGTGCGCAACAGTGCCGCACAGTGCAGCACTCCGGTGGAATCGCTCCTTAGACTGCAAAACGAAGCTAGGTGTTTTTATGCCCATACAACGATAATAAACATTTCAATTCATGTGCTGAATGTGAAAAAAATTGTTTAAAACAATCAATGTTCGCTCAGAACACTGTGCCACAATTGTGATCAATTTATTCGCGCGCAAGATGCCGAGTGATGAGGAAGTAGTTGATCCCAGCGTTAATTCTAACTTGATGGAAGAAAATTCAGAAATCAAGTGCAATTATTGTTTGAGAAAAGTGACGGAATATGTGAAATGCATAAAATGTGACGAATTATTCCATCCGTCATGTTTAAATCGATCTGCAAATAGAAAAGCAACCCAGTGCCAGCATGAAACATTGGATGAGAAGTTACCAGTGGAGGAAAATCTCAGAACTGAGAACAAGATCCTGAAAATTGAATTAACATATCTCAAGTCTCTCCTACAAGAATCACAAAGTAAGAATTTAATTCTGCAAGAAAATAATAAATTACTTCATGAGAAAATCCAAAACCTTGAAGTCCTTGTCAAGTCCAGTAAATCGGAGAACAAAAAATCAACGAAAAACAATAAACAAGATAAGAATATACTCGATGCGAACTCACCAAAGGAAATTACATCCAGTTCTATGATTCAGAAATCTACGCATGTCACTGTCACTCAAAACTCAATAGGGATTTTTCCTCGAGCTTACCACACCAAACCAGAGCATACCATAGTTAACTACACGAATTTCTTCGCGGCGTAGTTAGAACCATGACGTCACAGTTAACTACGCCAGCAAACCAATAGATCAATCTGGTTTGTTGTGTAGTTACTTGAAAACGGAGAGAGAGGGACTGACACTTTCCTTTGCACTCATCCGCCATAACTTACCACACAGGGCACGAAGATAACCATGACGTCATGAAGTTGACTAACTACAGTGTTGTAGTTAGCTCGAGGAAAAATCCCTAATGTCACAGGACTCGCAGTCAACAAAAGCAAAACCGTCAGAGGTTATGGTCAACCGAATCAAAACAACCTCAACGATAACTACAACTCCTGAAGAGATAGGAATTAATTTAAATCAAATACCGACACCTATTTCTGAAGAAAACAAAACGAAAGAATGGATTACTGTTACGAGAAAAAAAGATTCAAAACGTGTGAGATCCCAAAAAATTTGCCACGGTACGAGAACTTCAGAACCAGATAGTCCTATACAAGGGGCTATTCGAAGGCGTTGGATCTACGTGGGCCGTATAGCTGGCAAGGACGTAACCGAAGAAAAAATTGCCTCTTTCCTGAAAGAAGTAAATGAATCTGAGCAAATTTTGATCAAGAAATTGAATACAATTGGTCAAAATTCCGCATTTAGCATTGGACTTCCAAACGATGCAGCTTATGAACAAGTATTCAATGAATCCTTTTGGCCTCAAGGTGTGATATTAAGAGAATTTTCTTTCAACAAAAATTTTTTCCAGAACAAACAAAGAGAAAAGCCACCAGGACTAATACCGAGTATGAACAGTGCCTCGATGTGATTCTTCAAAATGTCCAGTCACTATGGTCAGCTATGAATAGATTGCAGCTAATGGTTTGTGAAGAGAATCCAGACTTTCTAGCTATCACTGAACACTGGAAGTGCAAAGAGGAACTGCAGGTTCATTATATGAATAGGTTATAGGCTTGTAACCTCTTTCTGTCGAGCAAAACGAAAACATGGGGGAACAGCAATATTTGTTAAGAGTGTACTTAAGGCTAAGGAGAGGTTAGAGTATAATTTGCTTAGTATTTCAAATGTAATTGAATGTTGTGCTGCACAACTTTGTCTCGATAATTGTAAACTATTGATTGTTTGTATCTATAGGCCTAACACCTGGCCACTAGCAGATGTAGACAAATTTCTAGAAGTATTCTCAAATATTCTTCAACGATGTATAATGGAGAAATCATCTTTCATTATTGTAGGGGATTTCAACATTGATATTCTCTCAGATTCACCTGATACAAGAAATTTCCTTTCACTATTGTACAGTTTCAATTTAACACTATCAAATAATGAGGTGACACGTCCATGTTCGGGTTCTTGTCTTGATAATGCTATTTCATCACTTATTGGTCAATCTCGAGTGATAGAGTATCATATTTCTGATCACTCTGCCTTGAAGTATACAACTAGATTGTGCATTAATAATAGACAAAAAGCTGCAACTGTTACGAAGAGAAAAATTAATGATGAATCCACTGAATCCTTCTTGCACGAACTATCTCTAATAACATGGGATGATATATTCACAAATTCGGGTGATCCCAATTTCCTTTGGAATACTTTTCACCATCGTTACTCTGAGACTTTCGAACTTTGTTTCCCAAAAGTTAGCATTCGTTTGTCACCAAAAGTTAATAAGTTTAAACTAACTGCTGAATTGAAATATCTCAAGGACCTTTTAGATAGACTACACATAATTAAATTCGCAAAACCTGAATACCAATCCATGTACTCAAATATTAAAAAGAAGTATGATTACTCGCTCACTGAAGCCAAGAAAAATTATTACAATGACCTCATCTGTAAATCTGATAATGTATCCAAATCATCTTGGAATGTTATCAATGGCCTTACCAAACGTCAAATTACTGCCAAGCCATACATATCCATCTCTACTCCCTAATGCATTCAATAACTACTTTGCCGATATTCCAACTGAGTTAATTGCTCAGTTGCCACAGTCTTCTTCCCATAATGCCAGAAATCGACTAGATAAGTCATTCTATATGTTTGATGTCACTTGTGATGAGATTAAGTCAGTTGTTAAATCACTTAAAGACAAGACCTCATGTGGTTATGATGAAATTTCAATTAGACCCATCAAGCTCTCTCTTGACACTATACTTGAACCACTCTGTTATATTATCAACAGATCATTCAAGGAGGGTATATTTCCTGATCAACTGAAAATGTCCATTGTGAAACCAATTTTTAAAAAGGGAAATGAAGATGATCTGGGTAACTATCGACCAGTCAGCATCTTAACCTCCTTTTCCAAGATCTTTGAAAAAATTTTGTGCAATCGCTTGATCAAGTTCTTCACCAAGTTCAATGTTCTATCTGACTGTCAACATGGTTTTTTGAAAAATAGAAATATAGAGACAGCTCTGTTTGAATTGATTAATGAAGTCTCTATTTCCCTAGAACAGGATGAAATACCATTGAGCCTGTTTCTTGACCTCTCGAAGGCTTTTGACTGTGTCAACCATAGAAGATTACTGGAAGTTCTCGAAGATTGTGGGGTTCGTGGTAACCAATTAAATCTCGTGGAGAGCTACCTATCATCTAGAAGTCAGAGGGTTGCTGTGGAAACAAATGGCCAATATTATGTATCTGATTTGAGGCCAGTTCCACTTGGCGTGCCTCAGGGGAGTATTATGGGGCCACTTCTCTTCTTGGTCTACGTAAATTTCTTGCCGGGAGCGCATCGAGGTATAGCAGGAATCCCTAGTTGGGGAGGAGTGTATGGCACTCCGAAGTTTGACGGTTCTCAGATTTCTTTGAGAAAATTCGCTGATGATATTAACTATCTGATAAGGTCGCAGAATATCTCTACTTCTGTGAGTGAGGCAGCAAATCTGCTGAGTATTGTCGGGGAATGGTTGTGTGATCACGATCTTGTATTGAATGTCAATAAGACTCAATGTGTATTTTTTCAAACTGATAGATCTAAGTTGACTTATCCAACGTCACTAAACATTTGTAATGATAAGATTGTAGTAAGTGATAATGTTAGATTCCTGGGAATTACTCTAGACCACCATTTGAAATGGGGGGCTCACACAGATATACTCAGCCGGAGACTTAACACCGCATGTTATACTCTCTTCATGCTCAGAAATAACCTAGACTTAAAATATCTTAAACTAGTTTATTACGCCAACTTTCACTCCCTTCTCTCCTATAGAATAATTTTTTGGGGAAGTTCTTCATTTATGAAAGATATATTTATCATTCAGAAGAAAGCCTTAAGAACCATGCTACATCTTGGCTATAGGGAATCCTGTAGAGAGTTATTTAGGAAAAATAATATTTTAACGGCCTATGGATTGTATATATACAAATTGCTCATTTTCTTTTTCAAGAATAATCACTACTTTGATAAATTCAGGAATAACAACAAAACACGAAAAGTCAACGCTTATCATGTTCCACCTCATGTTACAACACTGAGAGAGAGATCTGTAGAATGTATGTCAGTGAATCTTTTTAATGTCCTTCCTACCACCTTCAGAAATATTTCCAGCCTGTCAAAATTTAAAAAAATACTGAATGCTTTCATAATAAAATGTGAACCTTACACTCTGAATGAATTCAGAGATTATTGTAAGAAAAATCATGTACTTGTTTAAAGATGTTGTTACTATTGCTTTTTTTGACCTGTTCCGTTTTTATTCTGTAATTTTTCGGAATCAATAAAACATTATTATGATTATTATTATGAACATACAGGGTGGCCATTTGAAAACGAAACAGACGAGATTACAGAAGAAATAAATTTTTTCGATAGAAATTTTTGGACTGGTCGATTTCTGTTTCGAGGGGGACAACTTAAGATGTAGTTTACGGACGAATAGCGCTTCAAACCTTGCTACTACAACCCTCACACCCAATTTTTTAATAGGGAAGATGGGGTGATAGATACCTCATTTGAAAGGTATTTTTATACTGATTTCAGCACAGTAATTGTTTTTTCATTTTATGCATTGGTTCTCGACATACAGGGTGGCCATTTGAAAACGAAACAGACGAGATTACAGACGAAATAAATTTTTTGGATAGAAATGCTCAGACAGGTCGATTTCTGTTTCGAGGGGGACAACTGAAGATTTAGGTTACGGACGCATAGCGCTTCAACCCTTGCTACTACAACCCTCACCCCTAATTTTTGAATAGGGAAGATGGGGTGACTGATACCTCATTTGAAAGGTTTTTCACAAAAAAACACCACAAGTGCCATGAAAACACCACTTCATTTTCAAATGCTTAGTCAAGAATATTTCAAGAACTAATGCATAAAATGAACAAACAATAACTGTGCTGAAATCAGTATAAAAATACCTTTCAAATGAGGTATCACTCACCCCATCTTCCCTATTCAAAAATTGGGGTGAGGGTTGTACTAGCAGGGCTTGAAGCGCTATGCATTCCTAAACTACATCTTAAGTTGTCCCCCTCGAAACAGAAATCGACCTGTCCGAGCATTTCTATCGAAAAAATTTATTTCGTCTGTAATCTCGTCTGTTTCGTTTTCAAATGGCCACCCTGTATTTCGAGAATTAATGCATACAATGAAAAAACAATTACTGTGCTGAAATCAGTATAAAAATACCTTTCAAATGAGGTATCACTCACCCCATCTTCCCTATTCAAAAATTGGGGGTGAGGGTTGTAGTAGCATGGGTTGAAGCGCTATGCGTCCGTAACCTACATCTTAAGTTGTCCCCCTAGAAACAGAAATCGACCTGTCCGAGCATTTCTATCGAAGAAATTTATTTCGTCTGTAATCTCGTCTGTTTCGTTTTCAAATGGCCACCCTGTATAAGGAAATAGTACCATATAAATATAAAACATGTTTGTTAGAATTTTTCTGGTTTCGTTTTTTCACATTTTACTGCCATATACTTTCGGAGAAATTCATCCGAAAGCGAGATTCGAGTAAAAATTTATTATTTTCGTAGCTGTTTTTTCTCAAAGATATATTATAGTATTTTCTCGAAGTTTCTGAAAATGTTGTTTTTTATTCATTCTATATTTTTGAAATACAATAAATTCATTTTCACTGTGTAGTTTGATTACCAAAGAGAAATTCTTGATTTAGAAAAAGATATATTTTTCTCTATTTGATAGAAAAAATACACTGGGTCAAAATTGACCCTACCATACCCTGAAAGTAAATTTGAAGCAGATTCCAGTTAAGGGTTAATAGCCGATTTGGGCAGATGAAGATGCGCGGGCCAGCTGGTACTAAATAAACTTCATAATGAATTTTCTCTCTTAATGAAGAAATCTGTTTCGGGATTTGGCAAAATAATTTTGAAATTAAGATAAGTGGCAGATTACTCGGCACTCTCCAATATTTTTTATATTCTATCTTGTTTATGTGACTCATCGAGGATGAACTCTAGAATGTGGAAAATTTGGTCGACACGATCATTAGGAAATTACCTTTGATTTCCTCGTTCCTCCTTTGATCAAACTTTTTGCAGTATCATAAGCTGAGAAGTATTCCATTTTCTATTTTTGAAGGATGCACTCACTATTTATTTGAATAACTCCGGATATGTAAGAACGATTGAAGCTCTCGAAAAAACTGTTATTCTGCCATATCAATTCGAAATATATCATAATTTTGCGGAAATACCGAATCAAAGCTATTATCGGTTATAACCGCTTATGGAAAACGTTGAAAATATTTATTCACACTTCCCGTGGTTCTCGGTAATCGATAAATTAATTGAACTGAATTCGAATATCTGCTAAGGGAGTGTGTAACAGACTTGAATTCTTGAATGTTCACTTTCCTTAGCTAGTGAAAAGGGCAGGTTTAACATTTTTTCGTGGGGCGGTAAGTGTATTGTTGGGTAATGATTGAGAACCAGTAAATCCGGTCACAACATTCAATCACCTCAGAGAGTCTTTAAAATCAACACTTTTTCAAATACAAATAAAAAAAATTAAATCAAAATATCTACGACAAATACCAAATAAAATATAAAAAAAGCAACTGTGAAACGCATTCGGCTAAAGAAAACTTTTCCTTGATCAATAGTAAACAATACGAGAATTTCTTGCAGTTTATGTCGAACTCAACCTATATTCGGAACCCCTCACCCCGGCACGTCATCAACTCCTATATCTTTTAAAGTGTACAAAAAATTGAAAAAATTATTTTGTTCGTGTAAGCTTGAGACTTTCATACGATTTTGTTCATTCGTTGTAAAGTTAGAAAAAAATTGACAGGCGATTTCGACGAGCACAAGTACCTGCCAGGAGACTAGAAAAGGGAGAAAATATGAACAAAAATTAACTTCGTTCTGTAAGGCTGAAATTTATACAGGGTGTCCAGGGAATAACTGTACATACTCCTACCAGAGGTAGAGTTGGACTAGGTGATTACTGATTGACTATAAAAAATTAATTTCTGGATTTCCCTAGAAAGCTACAGGGTGATTTTCCAACTTCATGGAAGTACTCAGACTATCATAAAATCCAAACTCATTGACGGATATTATTGAAATGTGGGAGGTTATTGGCACATGCTAAGGTCGAGACAGAAAGATATCAATTATTTCATTATTCCAGGGCCGGACTCATTAATCTTCATTTAAACTGTTCAGGGTAAAACAAACACTTTGTATTTCGAATTACAAATAATTGATTCGCTTTTTAGTAAGAAGCTGAATTATGCTTCAATTTGTGATATCGCTTAAAGTTGTCACATCAACAATTATTTTTTAATGAATTTTTGAATTTGGATAAAGTTCGAAAAATTTAATTTATTTACCTGAACAGGACTTAGTCATCTTGTGGAGGTCGAAAATAAATAATAAATTTTCTTTTAAAAGTTACTTAAGGTGAGGAAAACTATAATAATTTGTTGATATACAGGGTTGTCACCCCAGACGCAGATATCATTGCGATGGAGTAAATGAAAATATATTTCGAAAAAAAATTGGTGAAGTGTATAGGGTATACATAAGCATATTGAAAAATCATTCGTATGTATACCGGGTGTTCGACAACAAAGATATAGATCAAAGGTACATTTCTTCCAATGTAAAAACCCCTAACTGAATTAGTAAATCGAGGAGTATCTCCAGATTTCAACTCGCCAAATTATTTTTTATGGGGAAAATTGAGGGATATGGTATATTTTGAAGAAATCCAGTCAAGAGGACAGCTGATGAACAGAATTATCAACTGTTGCGATATTTTAAGAAATGATGGCGATATGATTCGCAAGGCTGTATTCAATTTGAACATTCGGCAAGAGAAATGTATAAAAGCTAATGGTTTTCATTTCGAACCACTTCTGAAAGAACTGTGACCCAGCAATTCATTCGTTCCTATTTTCATTTTTATTAGGTACGCTTTACTGTATTTTAGTTTCTTTCATTTGTCATTATTTCGTTATGGAATGTGCTCTTTAAAGCTCTGAACTTTTTTGAATATTTTCTACTAATACTTTCGCATTTTATATTCAAACATGAGATTTTCAGTTCTCTTCATGATGAAAATTTCAATTTTTCGAACTCTATCCTAATTCAAAAATTCATAAAAAAATAATTGTTGATGTGACAACTTTGAGCGAAATCACAAATTGAAGCATAATTTAGCATCTTTCTAAAAAGCGAATCAATTATTTGTAATTCGAAATACAAAGTGTTTGTTTCACCCTGAACACTTTAAATGAAGATTAATGAGTCCGGCCCTGGAATAATGAAATAATTGATATCTTTCTGACTCGACCTTAGCATGTGCCAATATTCTCACAAGTTTCAATAATATCCGTCAATGAGTTAGGATTTTATGATGGTCTAAGTATTTCCATGAAGTTGGAAAATCACCCTGTAGCTTTCTAGGGAAATCCAGAAATGAATTTTTTATAGTCAATCAGTAATCACCTAGTCCAACTCTATCTCTGGTAAGAGTATGTACAGTTATTCCCCGGACGCCCTGTATATGTGTTTGTCTGAGGAAATGAAAAAATAAGTTTTATTATTAATCTTCATCGTCATCTTTGCGAATGGCGTTTGTGTCCAAATCCAAATAAAACCGAGGTTTCGTTATTTCATTTGAATAACCATCAAAAATTCAGAAAATTAAATATCCTTTTCGGGAACTTTCCTTTGAAACATAATTTTACCCCCAAATACTTAGGTGTTGAATTAGATTCCTCTCTGAATTACAAAGCACATTTGGATGACTTACGAATGAAACTAAAAACGAGAAATAACATTCTACAGAAACTTGCTGGTACGTCATGGGGTGCTGACCCGACTACACTTCGTTTTTTTCCACCGCTGAATATTGTTGCACTGTTTGGCTCAATAGTGTTCATGTTCAGAAAATCGATGCACAGCTCAATTTTTCAATGAGAATAATTACTGGAACCATCCGATCTACACCTATCCAATGGCTACCAGTGCCATCGAATATAGTTCCTCCCCATATTCGAAGACAGTCTGCAACTTGTAATTCTTGGAATAAATTCAATTCATTTCCGGATTTTTTTCCGATACTTTCCTACGTTCCAGAAAATAGAATTCCAAGACTGAAATCTCGTAAACCTATTTGGTCGAATAACTTTCTGAATTCGAACTTCAGCTAAAATGAAATCTGGAAATCCGAATGGGATGTATGTTCTTTATCTAATAAAGATCTAATATCTGATCCATCGAATAAAGTTCCTGGTTTTAACCTTCCCAGGAGAATATGGTCCCTTCTTAATCGAATGAGAACAGGTCATGGTCGTACCAACAGCATGCTTTTCAAGTGGAATTCGGTTGATAGTCCTAATTGTGAATGTGGTGAATCAGAGGAAACAGTTGAACACCTAATTAATAATTGTTCGATTTATAAATTCCAAGATGGCATTAGAGCCATACACAATATATCAAACTCATTTTTGCAATGGGTTGAAAATTTCAGATCAATTTGATGAAGTATAAATTGAATTATCTTGCTGTTCTGGCTTTTTTTATTTTCAGGTTGGAGTTTGTGTTTGGAAATCCTTCCTCCGAAGAGCCGTCCCGCTGATCGTGATGTCCTTCTATATAGAATATTCAGATACAACAATTTTATTTTATTTTTTTAACGGGGAGACAGGTTTTTTCGGCTGAGGTTTTTTCCCCTGGCTCTATAGTATCGTATGATACTGGTGATGAAAGTATCGTATGATACTATAGTATCATACGAAGAATGTTGTGGTACCCCGTTCCTTTTTTTTACCTCACCTTAGGTTCTTTTTGTTTCAACATTTATTGTATTATTTTAGCTCTCTTATTCAAAAGAATATATATATATATATATATATATATATATATATATATATATATATATATCCAACGAACAAACTGGCATCTTTTCCGAAACGGTATAGGCCTGCATCCTCGTGTATATTGGTGTATATTCAAGAAAGTTTGCACCGTACATTCCGACTTCCAGTTATATCCAGCGGATGGACTGACATCCGTATATTTTGATACAAGTAGGAAACAGTTCGGCCTCTATATATTCCATTTTTAGGTAATCTGCCTTCCAGCAATGTTGCCAATTCGATGTAATTCTGATGTTCGTGATCGGAACTCATTCAAGATGTTTATTCATTTGATTTATCGAAATGCTGAAAGTAATTGTCACACTTCACTGAATAGTTTTTTATTTCGTTATCAATTGCGTAATTGGTAATTATTTATCCATGCGATAATCACGTTTTTCAGTTTCAAAACTGAAACTTGTTTTGATTTGGATTTCGCCCACATTAATTCAGAATATACAAAAAATTTCAAACGCCTGAATTTTGGATACCATTTGATTCAGAAATGGAGAAGTATAGATTCAATTTGACAGACTTCTGGGTTTGACAACTAGGTATATATGAAATGCGATTTTTCCGTGTTTTGATTTAACTATTCTGGATGTGCTTTTTATATCACGTATTCTAAAAAAATTCCCCAAACCTTTCGTGGCATATCGAAGATGATCCTCAGAATAACATATTAATTAATAATAATAATAAAGACCTTTATTTATGCATGTGATATTGCAAATGGAAAAAACACATACTTATTTTGAACAACAAAAAGGCAGGATCCAGTGCACATTGGTGCAACTGTTCAATCCTACCTTATCCATTGGAGACATCAAAACGTATAGAATTCCCACTGGCATGAGAACTGACAACCAAGATATCAAAAACATCAATTTATCCTATATAAAAAGTCATTCCCTTATTCGAATCGACTTTAATCTTTTCACATTCTACAGCGAAAAACTCTTCTCTGTTCTTCGATAAAATAATTGAACAAAAATACCTTGAAATATTTCAAGTTCCCTACACTTCTGACATCTAATGGCAAGTTGTTGAAGCGATAAGCGATGAAGTACTGAAAAGAACGACTAAAAAATGCTGTTGTGTGCGTTGTGGAGTCAGGGTGTTTCAAAATTGTTTTTTTTTTTCATCAAATTACACATTAAGTGATAGGTTTGGCAATCAAATTTTCTTGTTTTATTCAGTTTCAAGATCTAATGCAATGAAAAGGAAACGAACTAAAATACTGTTTTTAATCTGCACTTTCAAAGGAGCGACTAGCACTTGCCAATCTTGCCATCTTGGCAACTGCCAGATGACTTCTATGGTGATCGTGGTGGTACTATAGGAAATGATATCAAAGGAGCAGCTGCACCCAAATTCCCGTTTTTCGACGTTTCTAGCTCTCGTCTGAAGAGGTACATCTCAATGGTACCTAATTCATGTCAATCAATAATATCTATAACTTTAGCAAACAAAATTTTGCAGATTTTCGACGACGTTCAACTTGGAGTTTAGCGATCTTTTTAAAACTTCCATTTCTCAATTTAAAAAACTGCTAGAACAAAGGCTATCACAATAAATATTGAAAGAAAAATTTTCATTTGGTTCAATTTCATTTTGAAACTATTGTAAAATTAAATTTTTCATTTGATTGTATGATTTTTTTCACGTAATTTGTGAATCCTTCTTTGGGTTGGAACCTGGTTTTATATTCCTATCTTTCATAAATATAATTAAATGAAAAAAAAAATTAAAATATCGGAGATATTATAGTTTGATTATTCGAACCATCAGAACATCCGAAGAATGATGATAACACATGCACCATGGTACGTTTCAAATCAAACAATTCAAGGAGACTTGAAGGTACCATACGTGAAAGGTGTCATCAAGAAAAAAAGCGGGAATCACCACATGAAGCAGGAGAACCACGGTTAAAAAAACTTTTCAAGTGGCGGATAAACGAGCTTTTGTAAACCATAATGAAGTATTGGCACAGATCTGTAACGTAGGATTGATCTTTACCTCTTTGACCACCTTACAGATTTGAGAATAATGCATTTTTCAGTTCCAAAGTCCCTGTGATTAAGATAAATGCAGCAACAACTTCAGAATTATTTACGGATCTGATAGTCGGCGACACACAGATAAATCGTATGCTACAGATGAAAAGCAGAATTCACCCATGAATCGGAACAAATTGTACAGGGTGATTAGGTTTGAGTTTGTAATAAGATTCATTCCTGATTATATAAGATAAATATTCCGAGATCCAGCCAATCACCATTCTGAATGAATGACGCTGTATATTTCATTTGAAATTCTTATGTTTTGTCGAAAAAAATTGTAATCAGAGTAGGTACATATAAATGTTTTCGCCATATTGAGATTAATTCTGATGTGAATATCGGAATACCATATTTTCAATATGATTGTTGACAGATCTTAAACTTAGAATATTTCTGTGTACTAAATATATGCATTGATCATAATTCTCGGAGTCCCATTCGAGTTTTCTCCACCTACTTTAACAACATTTGAGATGAATCAATAGATTTTGAGCAAAATATGAAATAGGTACTCATTTTATATTTTTTTATCGTTGCAATGCGATGAAAAAGTTTCAACGCTGAGAATAGATTAAAATATATAATTCGAACCTATTTTGATGATCAGGAAGATAAAGAAATATTTTATTCAGAAAAAAACAAATGATTCAAAATAGGTATATTGTATTTGTACAACAAAAAAAATGACAAAATGTCAACTCAAAATGATAATTTTTAAATAAGAGTTTCTGCTTCGACGAAGAATCTAAGTTAATATATCAACCTGATGATACGTGTATGTACACGTACACGTCGTTCCCATATCAGTAGTTTTTCGTGTTAAAATTCGAGGCGACGCATTTTCGAGTGATTCGGTCACTCATGAAAACCAGGTTCGTAACAAAACCCTGTACATTTTTAGTACAAACCATGAACAATCCTATAATACGACCTATCGGCATCATCGAAAATAGAAAAGATTTTTACGAAATAAACTTTTTCTGCAAACATGTCCAGGAACCATGAGTACCTGAACCAGAAGTTGGATAGATCTCGGAATAAAATGTAAGTTTCCTCAAACGTCTGATAGACCATCACGGTAAATCATCCTGGATGGGATAAATTAATATTTGAAATCATGAAATATATTTATTTCACTACCTATTCAACTGGAGATAATGGTTATTAGCCTGAAATATCATTATCTAATAAAGCACAGGTGGAAAGTTTCCACTGTTTCGGATATACAGTGTGACACACATGGTACACCCCCATTTTCCCCTTTGTTTCTGTAGCTATCTTTTTGAAATTTGGAACATTGAATATACTCACTATAGGACACTTTTTGAAATATCCATAAAAAAATCCAACTTCAAATTGTTGTTTGTGTTCGATAGATACCTTGTGATTGAACCGAGAAGATACTTAACTTGTCTAAACTCCATTATCGTGTTCGTATTGGTTTTACAGAAAAAAAGTTGATATGGATGGATACCCCACCGATGGTACTTTCGAATGACGTCAGAGTAGCATTATGCTACCATTTGACAAAACGGAGTTTCGAGTGAAAGAAGGTTTTGATTTACTTCTTTGGTACGTATTTCGAACCACGATACTTTTTAAATCGAAATTACTATAGTGTAGCATTATTTTGATTATGTGGAATAATTTTAGGGAGTTCATGGCTCTCTAGATCGAAAAATAAAATAGGCGTTCTGAATCAAATATCAACTATGAGGTATCATTAGATGAAGAAAATTATGGAGACTTCAAAAATGTAATAATATACCGGGTTTCCTATTTGAAAATCCAAAGTGGATGTCATTTCCGGAAAAACCGAAAATTGGATTTTTTTTCTTGAATATGTCAAAAAGTATATTCAATGTTCGAAATTTCAGAAATATAGCTACAGAAATAAGGGAGAAAATGGGGGTGTACCATGAGTCTGTGTCACCCTGTATACTAGAAAAATAATGAAGATTTCTTCCTCATCTTGAATCTAATTTAACCAAACAAAGTTTCCATTCATCTAATTTTCACATAATTCAAGTCGACTGGCCTTTCAATATTTTTCCTATAATAATTCGTGAAGAATATAATCTCACGATTGAAATATCATAATTCATCATTTCAATGAATATATTTCAGGATGAATCTTTCAATAATTGATCATTCTTGCACAAATGCAGAAGCAGAAATAGTTCAATTTCAGATTTCGCGCACCATATTAAAATCCCGGCAGAATATCTTCTCCCGCCAGCTGCAATGTTATGTTTATCTCTTTACGATGCAAAAAACGTCTATAAAGCCATAAAACTCGTCCCGTGAACGACATTTCAGTGATGCCGCTTGCTCCGGATGCCACTTCAACCGCTACATGTAAAACCGAGAATATACATATCCGTGAATATAATATACACGAGTGTGACGAGAGCGCCACCACACTCGATTGCGCGGAACCTCTGACATACAGGACGTTCAGAAATGGTAAAATTTGGCATCCAGCCAATTATCATCGCAACGTATAGAGGATGCCATGCTGAACCGTTCTGTGTGATTTTCAGCAGATGGTAAAGTGGCATCCGTATATCGGATGCCACATTACCGCAGATGCCACTCTTACCGCGATTTTAACATGGGAGGATGCCAGGATACCATATATATATATATATATATATATATATATATATATATATATATATATATATATATATATATATATATATATATATATATATATATATATATATTTTGAATCTTTAATGATCGTACTGGATATAGATTTATGTGAGTAGGTTAGGGTTGTCGATCAAAAACTGATGATGTTAAATTACCTTTATTCTAACGTCAAGCTTTCGAAATGATTCATTTCATCTTCAGGACTACTACAAATTAAAATTATTTTTAATATGCTAAGCTGAAATTTTTTTCCCTTTTATTTACTTACAGAATTATGAGGTTGTCAGTATCTCATTAATCATCTATCTATTTATCAATTATATTGAATACAAAGTATATATCAGATTTCAGCAAGGTTACAGGTCTTTAGAATCAAAATCTTGAGGAAATTAACAAAATGGTCGCCAATATTGGCATTAGAAACTGTCATAAATTAAAATTTGACATTTAGCATATACATAGAATGAGACAAAACAACATGTGAACTACTTCTATTCATCTACAGGTCCATCATAAAAATTTAATGTTGAAGACGACAGTAAATAACTGTATATATTACTTAGGTGTTGAGTGTCAGTTTTCTTGTTAAGAGGATTTTCTTGTTTATTTATATAGATCATTTCCAGAATTTTTCTTTTGTTACTATTTGCGTTCTTATCTAGTATTTCAACATTTTCATAGTCTATATTGTGGTCACTTTGAAGTGCATGAGCTGCTAGAGCACATCTCTGATTTTCATTTCTAATATCACTTCTATGCAATGATAATCGACTTTTCAGCCATTGCGAAGTGTGTCCCACATAAGTTCCTTCACAGTTGGAACAGTGAATTTTATAAACAATATTAGATTGGAGTGAATGGGGAATTGGATCTTTCAATTTACTGTATAACTTACCGATTGTTTTGATGTTATAACTTGCAATTTTTACATTTTCCTCTTTAAAGCAGTTTTTTATTTTTCCTGTGAGCTGGAATATGTTTGGTATACTACAATAAATGGTGTTGTTTACCTCAACATTAGAATTTAGTGGATGAGCTGGCGGTATATCAACTGTGCTGGTCATTGGAGACTCAAATAATAATTTCCTTATCATATATTTAGGATAGCTGTTTTCTAGCAATATTTTGAATAACAATCTCATATTCTTCTCTATAAAAGTTGGATGACATATTTTATAAATTCTGTTTTTCATTTCTTTAATTAAATTGATTTTTATTTTTATGGAATGATCTGATTGGTAATGTATAAGTTTGTTGGAGGATGTCTTTTTTTTGAACCAGTCTAATTTTATGATATTGTCATATCTGCATACCTTTGTGTCTAGGAATGGAACAGAACAGCTATCATCTTCTCTCTCTAGGGTAAATTGAATGTGTGAATCTAAAGAGTTAAATGTGTCCAACAGTATCTGTTCATGATGTGCAGGTATAGACATTATGAGATCGTCAACATATTTTTTGATAAAAATCATGTCAAATAGCAATTTTTTTATGCATTCATCCAAAACATAATCCATCACAAATTGTGAAATAATGGGACTAAGTTTGCTGCCCATTGCACAACCAAACACTTGTAGATAATAATTTCCTTGGAACGTAAAATAATTATTGTCAAGAACAAAAGATACCAATTCCAAGAACCGTTCTCTAGGTATAGTCGTATGTTGCCTTATACTATTCCATTTTAGATTTAAAACTTTAATCACCAGTTCTTTGTATATATTACCATACAAGTTTATGACATCCAACGACACCAAAACATGGTCTTGAGGTAACATGAAATTATTCATCACTTCTGCAAATTCGAAGGAATTTCTGATGTAGTATTCGTTATTTGTCTCATATGCGTTTTTTAGTATACCCGCCAGAAACTCTGATATGCTGGAAGTAGGACCCTGGATGCTAGCAACAATTGGTCTTAATGGTGTGTTGTCTTTGTGTATCTTCGGATTACCATAAATTTTGGGACAAATAGCGTTGTATTTTTTTAATTTTTTGGATGTTGGTTGATCAATGTATCCATTTTCATGAAGTGCAGTTATCAATTGATTTGATTTATTTTGAACGGTAGTGGTTGGATCTCTTTGAATTGTTTTGAAACTATTTGAATTAATTAATGTATACATTTTTTGTTCATACTCTTGTATCTTCATTACCACTGTAACTGAACCTTTGTCACTATCTAAAATAACCAATTCGGGGTTGTCTTTTAGGAATCTTTTTGTGTCCTTGTACATTTTGTCTGTTTGAAATTTAATATTCTGGTTTGTGTGTATGTGATTTGTAATAATATTGGTTATTTGATTCCTTAATATGTCCCTCCCATTTTCAGGAGTTTTACTGATGATGTCCTCTACATCAGTGATCAATTTATTGATTGGAATTTCTTTAGCTGATACCGGAACACTAAATTTTTTTACCCAATGCCAGAAAATTGCTAACATTACTCGGAATGACAACATCAGTTAAGTTTTTGAACCATCCTTCTTGTGTGTGAATGTTGGAGTTACATCGTTCTTGTAATCTGTTTATTTTATTTATATTAGTTTGTTTTATCTTCTGGAAATGTCTTTTGTAGCTAATTCGTTGTCTTCTTTTAAATTCCTCTACTATATCTCTTGACACAACTTGTAAAATCTGCTGTATGATTGAATTGTTAGATTTGGATAAAGCATTTATTCTATAATTTGCATGGCTAATTTCTAACCTGAGAATCGTTAATATGAGTTTTTCATTGAATCTTTCAAGTTTTCTATTGAACTTTGTACCTGCATCAATCTCAAATAGCCTCTGTATGTTCTTTATATTTGTGCTTATATGGTTAGGGATCAAGTGTTTTCTTTTACATTCCAATAAGAAAATTCTTCTATTTAGCGCTGAAGCTAATTTGATATTATGTAATTTGTTATTATGTAATAATAATAATAATAATAATAATAAATAGTAACAAAAGAAAAATTCTGGAAATGATCTATATAAATAAACAAGAAAATCCTCTTAACAAGAAAACTGACACTCAACACCTAAGTAATATATACAGTTATTTACTGTCGTCTTCAACATTAAATTTTTATGATGGACCTGTAGATGAATAGAAGTAGTTCACATGTTGTTTTGTCTCATTCTATGTATATGCTAAATGTCAAATTTTAATTTATGACAGTTTCTAATGCCAATATTGGCGACCATTTTGTTAATTTCCTCAAGATTTTGATTCTAAAGACCTGTAACCTTGCTGAAATCTGATATATACTTTGTATTCAATATAATTGATAAATAGATAGATGATTAATGAGATACTGACAACCTCATAATTCTGTAAGTAAATAAAAGGGAAAAAAATTTCAGCTTAGCATATTAAAAATAATTTTAATTTGTAGTAGTCCTGAAGATGAAATGAATCATTTCGAAAGCTTGACGTTAGAATAAAGGTAATTTAACATCATCGACAACCCTAACCTACTCACATAAATATATATATATATATATATATATATATATATATATATATATATATATATATATATATATATATATGGAAATTGATGATAACATATCAGATGATGATATATATATATATATATATATATATATATATATATATATATATATATATATATATCATCATCTGATATGTTATCATCAATTTCTTCATCATATAGTACAGTCGTTTCAAGCGTAGTACACCTTGTCCTAAATTGGTTGAGACTGCACTATATCTCAGCTATTATTGAAAATAGAGACATGCGGGTTGCGCTACCCAGTGTTACTTTTTCGTAAAACTTTTAAATCCACAAACAGAAATATTCCAACTACTTTTGTTTCTGGAATACAAGGCGAAAAATGTGCACTTTTTGAAAATATATATATATATTCTTATGAAAATAGAGAGCTAAAATAATACAATAAATGTTGAAACAAAAAGTACCTAAGCTGAGGTAAAAAAAGAACGGGGTATCATAACATTCTTCGTATGATACTATAGAATCATACGATACTATCATCACCAGTATCATATGATACTATAGAGCCAGGGGAAAAAACCTCAGCCGAAAAAACCTGCCACCCCGTAAAAAAAATAACATAAAATATTAAATATCAGGAAAAATCTTGAAAGACATCATCTGCATGTTATCCGTCGATAGATTCTTCCCAAAAACGGCTTGCGATTCTCAATCTGAAATGAAAAAAGAAAAAAGCAGAAAAGAAACCGAATATTCAGAATAAATCAAATAATTTTGAAATTAACCACCCATTTTAGAAATGCATTTGTTACTTTATGTATAGCCTCGAAACCATCTTGAAATTTATAAATGGGACAACTATTTATAAGATGTTCTATAGTCTCCTCATTTTCCCCACACTCACAACTAGGACTCTCAACCGAATTCCATCGGAAGAGCATGCTATTGCAACGTCCATGGCCTGTTCTAATGCGATTTAGAACAGACCATATTCTCCTGGGAAGGTCAAAACCAGGAACTCTGATGGAAGGATCAGAAATAAGATCTTTATTGAAAAAATTGGATGCATTCCATTCAGATTGCCACATTTCTTTGTCGCTTCTATTCATATTAGTCAGAAAATTTGACCAAAAAGGTTTACGCGACTTCAATCTGGGGACCCTATTATCTGGAATATAGGTGAGTATGGGAAACGAATTTGGAAAAGAATTGAATTTGTTCCAAAAATTCAAAGCTGTTGTCTCTCTGCGAATATGGGGGGGGGCAATATTTGAGAGGACTGGTAACCAAGGAGTAGGTGTAGACTTGATAGTACCAGTAATAATCCTCATAGAAAAATTTAGTTGGGCATCAACTTTTTTTACATGAACACTGTTCAACCAAACAGGACAACAATATTCAGCAGCAGAATAAACCAAAGCAAGCGCTGCTGTTCGAAGTATTGTTGCATCAGCGCCCCATGAGGAACCAGCTAGTTTCTGAAGAATATTGTTTCGAGTTTTAAGTTTCAAACGCAGATCATCTAAATGGGCGTTGAAATTTAGAGAGGAATCAAGTTTGATTCCCAGGTATCTAGGATTGAAATTATGTTTTAAGGGAGAAGAACCGAAAGTTACACTCAATTTTCTATATTTCTGGTGATTATTCAAATGAAAAGACGAAACTTCGGTTTTATTTTCATTCGGGCACAAACGCCACTTCAAAAAATAATTTTTCATTATGTCCAGATCTGCGGAAAGGGTACTTTCTAATGTTTGAAAATTAGAATGATGAAAAGCCAGAGCAATATCATCAGCATAAATAAATTTCTCCGAAGAAGTAGATGGAATGTCACACAAATATAAATTGAATAGAAGTGGTGCTAAAACTGAACCTTGTGGAAGACCATTATTCAAAGTTTCGAAATTACTACTGTTATTATCGACAAAAACTCGGAACCTTCTGTCGGATAACATATTTTCCAAAAGTTTTACCATTTTTCCACATTTCAAATGATTATATAGTTTATAAATTAAACCATCTTTCCATACTGTATCATATGCAGCTGATAAATCCACAAATGCTGTCCCTGTTTTTAAGTTTTTATTGAACCCTGATTCAATAAATGTGGTGAGGCTAAGAACCTGATCGCAACAATTCCTATTTTTCCTAAAACCGCCCTGACAGTTCTGTAATGCTTCTTCAATAGTTGATTCTATTCTAAATAGAATCAATCTCTCTAAAATTTTGAAAGGGACGCTCAATAAACTAATAGGACGATAGCTACTCGGATCAGAAGAATTTTTTCCACGTTTCAAAATTGCTACTACCTTAGCTTTGCGAAATTCGGTCGGAAAATTGCCGGAATTCAATATATCATTATAAAAAGATAATAACCAAGATAGGGCTTTTTTTCCTAAATGTTTGATGAATTCTGGATAAATTCCATCAAAACCGGCTGCTTTTCTTGATTTTGTGTTTTTAATCGCTGAAATTAATTCATCCATATTGAATGGGTTAGAAATAACATTCCCGGTATGATTTGATGTCCTAAATTTATGTAATTTCAACTTCATATCTTTGATTTGGGATTTCGATATTTTAACTGAATTAGAGACATTAACAAGACGACGAGCAATCAATTTGGGGTTAATTTTCGAGGATGATATCGCGAGAGGTGCAGCTTCACCTAGTTTTCGCAAAACATCCCATGAACTCCTACTGGAATGTGTGAAATTCATATTTGTGACTACACTATTCCATTTATCCTTCCGACTGGCATTTATTGAGCCCATGAGTTTTTCACTTTTTTCATTTGATGGGGAATTTTGATAATCTTTGTATAATTTTTCAGTTTCCTCTGACCAACCAGGAACATATTCTTTACGAAAACCTCTCGGAATGAACTTTTTAGCTGCAGCTTTAACTACGCCCACGAATCTAGAATAATTATCATAAGACGGTCTAATCCATCTTATGTCACTATCGACTTTATTCCCAAAATTGACCCAATTAGCCTTACTGAAATTCCAACGGGGTTTGTTCAAACATGGAGCAAAAAGAACCTCATCACCCAAAGTCAATAACATTGGCCTATGCTGACTATGCGGAAAATCCCCAAGAACTTTTCGATTTACTTTTAGAGGTTTTGAAGAAATATCACACGAAACTAGGCAGAGATCAGGATTATAGCCCCTATTCCATCTTGCAGAATGGAAAGAAGGTGTATCTTTAGCATCAAAAATTAAAAAATAATCATTATCCTCCATCCAGTTAGTAAGAGCTATACCACTTCTATCGACAGAATTATAACCCCACATTACGTGATGAGAATTGAAATCTCCGCAATAAATTGATGGGTGAGAAACATCAACATTCAGATTTCTTGGCCAAATAATGTTCGGAGGTTTATAAATATTTATGACAGAAATGTCACAAAATTTGAAAGAAATGAAAAAAACTCCATCAATATCCCCTTTCCGAATCTGTTGAACATTACGAACTGATAATTTTTTAACATAACAAGCTAAACCGTATATTGGACTCAGTAAAAAATCAATTAATACATAACCTTTCAACTGTCCTCTTTCACGAAGACTTTTTTCTGTTGCCGTGTGGGTTTCTTGCAGAAGAATCACTTCGATACCATGTTCATCAGCTAATTTGGAGACGTAATCACACTTGTCTTTCGAAATTCCTTCGATATTCAAATTCAAAATTCTCAAATTCCTGCTCTCTGGTCGTGAGGGTTTTACAAACCGGGTGCGACCTTCCAGGTGATGATTTTTCGGCACTTCAGATGTTTGAAGACCGCTATGGGACCCTAATGAAAGGAAATCATCCCCCATAGATAAACCAAACAACTATTATTAGGACGAAAAATGGAATATTTGTCGGAGATCAGACACTGCGACGTATTCCGAAAATTGTCAATTTGAAAATGTTATTATTTCTCGGGCCCTGTATAGACAAGAAAAAAATGAAAACTGCTTATAATGATATGTTTTACGTAGAAGTCAGTGGCGTACCTCATAATTTTTTCAAAGCATTGTTTTCGAGATTAAATTGGAACGGAATGGAATTTTTCATATGGAAGACCCTGTTTATTTCAACGTCAAATTGTTGCTTTTTTTCTGAATACATTGATGTATCAAAACTTAACCTTCGATAATTTCAGTTGAAAAAAATATCCCACGCATTTGATCAATATTCACACGCATTTATTTGGAAAAGCCATGTAACATAAACCAATTTATTTTGATCCATTTTGAACATAAACTTAAAATATTGTCTGAAAAATGATGAAAACGAAAAAAAAATTTAGTATGAATAATATGTTTCCTGATGCATGTGCGGAAAAATTCATGTCTTCCAAAAAAAAAAAACAAACAGAAATACAAATTTTTTGAAATTTATTGAAGGTTAGGTTTTGATACATCGATGTATTCAGAAAAAATGCGAAAATTTGACGTTAAAATATACGAGGTGCATTTCAAACATTTCAAGTTTGTGTTCTATCTCAAAAACATTCATCCGAATAAAATTTTAAGCTACGCCACTGACTTCTACGTAAACATATTATTATAAGCATTTTCATTTTTTTTCCTCATACAGGGCCCGAGAAATAATAACATCTTCAAAAAGGGGACATTTTCATTTTCGTCCTGTATTCCAGAAACAAAAGTAGTTGGAATATTTCTGTTTGTGAATTTAAAAGTTTTACAAAAAAGTGACACATGTTCGCGAAAACCGCATGCTCTATCTTCAATAATAGCTGAGATACAATGCAGTATCTACCAATCTGGGACACAGTGTACTGCGCTTAAAACCACTGTACCATATGATGAAGAAATTGATGACAACATATCAGATGAGGATGAAGATTAATAATAAAACTTGTTTTTTCATTTCCTCAGACGAACACATATATAAATTTCAGCCTTACCGAAAAAAGTTTATTTTTGTTCATATTTTGCACCCTTTTCGAGTCGCCTGGCAGGTACTTATGCTCGTCGAAATCGCCTGTCAAACAAGTTTATTTTTTAATTTTTTTTTACACTTTCAAAGATATAGGGGTTGATGTAGTGCAGGGGTGAGGGGTGCCAGGCGATGGTTTCCGTCCTCAGCGTGCTATGAACTACAACTATAAGAATTTCTAGCTTTACAGACAAACCGTTACTCGGAGGGTTCACTAGCTCTCTTACTATAAAGAATCGTTTGTATTTGAGGATGTGTGAAAAGTTCAGTGTAGCCAGAGTCAGTGAATAACATCGAAGAGTTGAAACATCAGTAGGTAATGCCTAATTTTGGATTTTCAAAATATCAACTACTTGCGCAACCAAATACGATATATTACATAAGATATACGATATTTTGAGGTCTAGATTTGGCTCCCAAAATATTTGAACGTTGTTTTTCAAAATATTAATTAATATCATCAATCATAATAATATAAATCGCATTAGAACAGGCCATGGACGTTGCAATAGCATGCTCTTCCGCTGGAATTCGGTTGAGAGTCCTAGTTGTGAGTGTAGGGAAAATGAGGAGACTATAGAACATCTTATAAATAGTTGTCCCATTTATAAATTTCAAGATGGTTTCGAGGCTATACATGAAGTAACGAATGCATTTCTAAAATAGGTGGTTAATTTCAAAATTATTTGATTTATTCTGAATATTCGGTTTCTTTTCTGCTTTTTTCTTTTTTCATTTCAGATTAAGAATCGCGAGCCGTTTTTGGGAAGAATCTATCGACGGATAACATGCAGATGATCTCACACTGATGTCTTTCAAGATTTTTCCTGATATTTAATATTTTATGTTATTTTTTTTACGGGGTGGCAGGTTTTTTCGGCTGAGGTTTTTTTCCCCTGGCTCTATAGTATCATATGATACTAGTGATGATAGTATCGTATGATTCTATAGTATCATACGAAGAATGTTATGATACCCCGTTCTTTTTTTACCTCAGCTTAGGTACTTTTTGTTTCAACATTTATTGTATTATTTTAGCTCTCTATTTTCATAAGAATATATATATATATATATATATATATATATATATATATATATATATATATATATATTTTTATATATATATATATATATATATATATATAATATGATAATACTAATATCCAGAAGGATTCATTTATTGACACTCTCAGGGGTCCTGGACAAGCCCAATGCATCAACTATTTCAATTCATGAATTGTGGTGGCGTCACTTATTTTCTCGAGAATCTCAGCCGTCATTGTTCATTCATTCTCGACGTTTCGCCATTAGGAATGTCTGGCATCTTCAGATGTTATTCTTTCAAAAGTTGTTCTCACTGAAATGACGAGAATGCATATTGTAGTTGTAATGTTTGGTTCGATAATGGTGCAGGTTTTTATAATAAAAACTTTATATGGAACCAAGTTAAAACGTCTTTATTCTCAGTCGTGACTTGACAGTCCTCTCTCAACTTCTATATTACAATGTCATGTGTCATAGAACAATATAAAGTTTTCTTTAAATTTATACTTTACATCTCCCTTTCTTTGTAAACAACTGATGATGAACTCATGAAAGGTAAATTTAAAGATTGAGTCCTTCAACTAGTTTCATAACTTTCGCAAACCTTAATGTTTATGGCGCTGGGTGACCGGGTTAGACTTCTGACAATAACTGGAAATGTGTTGTGGGGAATTTGCTGCGGCTGACTTCAGAACAGCTGGGCCCGTAACACAACTCCTACAAGTGCCTGTAGCTACAAGTCCAATTTATTTCGGTATGATAATGCGAATGACTACAATTGTAGAAATCATTTTCTACAGCTAAAATCGAGGCTAAAACTTCCTTCATAAATTTTGGTGTCAACACTTTGTCACTTGAAGGTATGGGGACCTGGTCATTCTGCTGAAAAGACGCTGGTTAGGTGAACCTAGTTGGTCACTTCGGTGTGCATTTCTCCAATTCAGCAAGGCTAGTTGCACATCTGACCTGTCCATCTTGCATCTTCTTATCATGTTTTTGGCTGTTTGAAGTGCCCTCTCAGCAAGTCCAATTCGTTGGTAGTGATATGGACTCGAATAAGTGACGTGGTTGAATCCCAACTCTTCTTGTGTATGGAAAACCATTTTCAAGTTGTTCAATTACTCCAATGATGACTGACTTTTCAGTTGTTTAAAATCTAAATACTCTGAAAAACTGTCACAGATTACTAGAAAATGTTTTTCCTTTCAATTCAAATGAATTTAAAGCAACATTTTGCCAGGGAATTGTAGTAATCTTGTTGACCAGTAATTTATCTTTGATACTGTCTCTTGGTGTTTGTTCGCCGACAGGGCATCTGTTAACTAGTTTAACAATATCATCGTATTGGCCCTTCCTGTAAAGGAACTGTCCGGCTCTTTTCAGGCAGCTTTTATCCCAATATGTCCTCGATGAATGATTTTCAATATTTTAGGAATCTGTGATTTTGGCACTACAATTTTATCTGCCTTGAAAATAATCCCTCATCTGTAGTAGCTTAACTCTTCTCTGAAGTTAAAATAATGTTGAATCTCGTTTTGCAGAGTTTTCATGTTTTCTGGAAATCCTTACATAACTGCCCTCAGATGTAATTGTAAATGTGGATCTTCTTTCGTAGCATTGATTGATTCTTCTCTTGGGTCTAATGACATAGGTAGTAGAAATACAACATTTAGATTTTCTTCTTGTTGGTATTTCAGATTGAATGCATAGCAATCTCTACCGAGAAAGTCTGCTAAGGGTATTTCTGTACCTTTTCTAAATACGACTCTTGGTGAGTATGGTGCAAGATTGAACATAATACGTTGCAATCTCGCTGGGGCAGATTGCATTTCATTTTTGAAAATCGTCAGTTCTTTATCATACCTAGACATAGTCGTGGAACAACATGAATCCAAACAGTATGGACATTGCTTCTTTTTATATTTGAGGATAATTATGTTCAGATTTGGTCAATGCTCTTGCTCCATAGGCCACATGTTGTAGAAGTGCTGCTCCAAATTTTTTTGTGCTTGCATCTACGGAGAGATTTGCAGGTTTGTTTACATTATATAGTCTCAGTACTAGTGGACTCCGGAGTGTTCAATTTATAGTGTGAAGTGCTTTCTCATGATAATTTTTCTATGCAAAACTTTCATTTCTGTGCAACAGATCTCTTATAGGATTATTATCATTATTATACAGAGTGTATCAAGTTCGACTGCCTATTAGGCGTTTCTGGAGAACTGGACCTATTTGGAATTTGAACATTGGGATTATGTTATTGTTTGACATTATCTACCGAGCTAAAATATTCTTGAAGCCTAACCACTTTCAGTTATACAGGGAGTGAAAAAAAAATTTTCGAACATTTTTTTCTGTTTTTTTTGTTTTCGAATTTGATAGAGTATGCAATTCTGAATACATTCGTATTCTAATCGTTGCAGTCGAGAAAAAAACTGACGAAATAAGAGAGATAAGAGTGATAAGAGTATTCGGTATCATGTTTGTTGTTCCTATTCTAAATATCTTAAGCACAAACCGTTTTCCCATTTTTGGAGTCGAAGACTATGGAAATATTGTACATTTCTAGAATTTCGAAAAATTCGTCATAGAGTGTTCCAAATGTTGGGTCAAAAATTGGGATCAAGATCGATTTTCTTATAACTTTCGTTTTTCAAACTAGAACCCTATTTTTTATTATTACGTTGATGCTTCTAAAACTAATGATTCTTGGGTTATATTTGACTTTCTGATTCTATGTCATACGTAGCGTCAAATTCATGAAATCTGTTCCATATCAACAATGATAAATGAATTCAGAAAAGGGGTGTGTCACTAGTGACTTATTGAAATATTTAATCTTTTATGACCAAGGTCATTGATGATATAAAACAGATTCTATGACTTTAACGCTACGTACGACATGAAATCAGAAAATCCTGAATAACTCAAGAATTATTAATTTCAGGAGTATTGACATGTCAGAACATTATCATCATTTTTCTTCGCATCATTCTTCTTGACACTTCATGCGCCTACAACCTTATCAGGGAGACTGTTCCAACTATGGAATATTGTATTTGTGAAAAAACATTGTCGTGAGATACATCTGAATCTTTCCCATGACAGCTTTAATCTGTGTCCTCTCAGTTGGCTGGTAGTCGCAAGGTCAAACAGATCCCCCATGTCTATCAAAAATCTTTGAGTCAACGATTAGCTCGAAGGGCAACGATTAGTTCACCAGGATCCTTTCTAGCCTGAATAGGTGGCAGATTTGAAAGAGCCAAGTGTTGTTCATAAGTTGGTCGTACTCTTCCATATGGTATCCTAGAGGCGCGTCTTTGTATTGACTCCAATTGTTTCTCGCTGCTAAACCATCTGTCTTATATGAGTCTTGTAAAGTTCAGCACATACGGAGGGATCACAAAAATGGAAGGGGTGTTCAAGCAACCCAAACATTCTTCTGGACCTAGAAGAAATAGATAAAATATATTCCGACCATAAGATATCCTTAGTAATAACCACATCTGAATCAGGTTGGCTTCTAGTAGTGGCGAGTAAAATGCTATCATTATGGTGAGTTGTTTTTAGATTATTTTTCCCAAATGAAAAACCCTACATTTCAATGAACTAAGCTCCATCAATCAGTCGCAGCACCAATTAAACAAAGTATTCAAAACCTTTTGCAGCAATAGTGTGCTGTTATGAGCATAATAGCAAAGCTTTGAATCTTCAGCACATAAGAATACTACGGACTTGATAAATGGAGGCAAATCGGATATGTACACCAGAAACATGAGCGGGCCGAGAACTTATTCCTGGGGAACTCCGCTGGTAACATCATGAGTTCCAGATTTTTTTTCACGAGTACCATCAAAGAGTTTTCTTCCGCCCAAATAACCTGGATGCACCCAAGCAAGTTGCCAAGCACTCCAAAATGCTCCAACTTGTACAGGAACCGGCAGATGGGTACTCTATCGAATGCTTTGGTAAAGTCAAGATACACGACATCAATTGGTAGATTTTGGTCTAATGCTCTGGTCCAGTCGTTTGAGCACTTGAGGAGGCAAGATATCGTTGATCTACCAGGAATGAATCCATGCTTTTGTTTCGGCAATATTCCATTGATAAGAAGAAATTCCAAGAGTTGATCGAAAATAATTTTTTGCATGTCCTTAATAACTAACGAAGTCAGAGATATCGGATGATAATTCCGGGCATCAAGTTTATCACTTTTCTTGTATACTGGCGTAACACGTGTAGAAATCCAATCCATCCGCAGTGCCTTTGTTGAAAATGATTTTTCCATAAAGATGAACAAAGGATAAGCCAGAGTTGTGATGCATCGCTTCAGAACTACAAGGCTCAGGTTTTCTACTCCAGGAGATGATGAGGTCTTGAGGTTACTGAGATATCTAGTAACAGTTTCTTCAGGAAAAGAAACAAAATCTATGCTATCTAGACATCTAGGTGAAAGAATGGCTGGAAGTGGCCCTATAGGTTCCAACGAAGAGGACTCACAAAATATGCTGGCGAAGCATTCATAGCCATCCACTAAATCGTGACAGAACTCTCCATCCGAGTTACGTATCTCAAGGATGCCAACCTTCTTGTTTAATGTAGAACGGATGTATTTATGGAATTTCTTCTTACTGGTGCTAGAACAAATATCCTTTTCAAATGTGGCTTTCGGCGCAGTAATTGCTGCAGAAACAACCTTAGAATAATTTTGGTGGCATAAATAATCATGACCACTGTGACCTCTTTTATATCTGTGCCACAAACCCCTCTTTCTGCTGAGCATAGTTTAATTGGATGGCATCTGATGGGGGCAACAGACTGATTTACTGAAGATATAAAATATCGCCACATGTTTTCGACATGGTCCCTGCGAAGTATGTCCGAAGTATGATCATATCTAGAATTCAGCTTGTCATAGTCAGTGATTTTGAGGTCCTTGAAGTGACATCTTTTGGATTCATTAACTGTCATTTGAATACATCCTTTGATAACCTCGTAATCAGATTTCCCAATTATCGGCAAATGCTCAATATCGTAGACGATCCACCTAGAACAGATCCAGAGGGCGTAGAGTCTGGCCCTGGCGATACCGTGTTGGACAGTCAATAAGTTGGTGCAAGAACGAATTGCGAAGCATGCTGACGAAAGCATTTGATGGTTGAGTTTTCAGATGATATACTAGTTGGCGGCCAATCAAGGTCAGAAAAGTTGAAGTCACCGGCCACGAAAATGTTCCTCCTAGATTCAGTACGTGAAATTATGTGGTCTTGCAACAATTGAATTGATGGATATGATCTTGGTCGGTAAAAGCAGCCGAGAGTGAGTGAACACGTGTTGTGGCATAGATTTATAAAAACATTGTCGATACCTGGTATGAGTAGATAATACGATGTGATGTTGAAAAAAGAGACCAATTCATCGACAATGTGAACACCGACGACGCAGTGACCCGGTGTGATGCTGCTATCGCATCGATATGCGGTAAATCCTAAATCGAAATTATGAATTAGGAATAGTACTATTCAGTGACGTTTCAGTAATAAATATGAAGGATGGTTTCTCTATATCAACGAGTGCCAGAAGTTCCTGAAGTTTGTTATTGATCGAGTTGGCATTGGTATACAAAATTTTTCCATTCGACGGGATTACTTACTCTTTCGACGTTGGAGTATGTTGAGACCTAATCGCGACAATACATGGAGATCCTTTAAAATATTTGATTGTCAAATTTTTTCCCCATTAGAGGTCCTTTGCTTTAGCTCTTTGCGAAGAAGTTCAAGATGAGCCAATTGAGCAGGTGTTCTGACGAGCGGAACGGGCATTCAAAGATCATGGGGGACACTTTCACCCGATTAACTTCTCAGATAGATATTGCAGATCAACATTCAGGATTACACATCTTGAATGAACATTGACATTGTAATTAAATTGAGCTGTTCTATATCAATATGGCGGAGAGTACGCAGTATCGGTTTTTGTCAGCGGAAATAAATAAGTCTCAATTAGTGGACATTATAAAAAGAAACACGATTCCAGTGAGTGATGAATTGCAGAGGTGTATTTACAGTTCACCAAAATGCAGTGGGAAGGAAGAAATTGAAATTATCAAGATGAACAAGGTGGAAGAACTGACTTGTTACAAAGAAGTTTCGAATTCGCTTCAAAGGGAATTAAATATCAGTAACAAACTCATTCAACAATTAGAGGAGAGTGTATGTGATCAAAAATTGATTATAAATGTTGTATATCGATTTATGAATTGTCTGACGAACACATGTTCCAATGATGGTATTCTTCGATGAGATAGTCGGCAGTCGTATTTCAGATGTGTAACAGGAATCTTGTTGATTTTTATATTAAACGAGAAAATCAAAATCGTGTTTGATTACCTGAATATGTTACATTGGCGACGAGGATAAAAGTCGATTAGTGAATTCAAGATGTCAGATAAGCTAGGTGCATTACGTGAATATGATATTCATAGTGACTGGACAATTTACAATCGTCGTTTGGAAAGTTATTTCAAGGCGAATGATATTGAAAACGTTGAAAAGAAACGGGCAATCCTCCTGAATTCGTTGAATGAAGAGGCCTACAAACTGATGTATAATTTGTGTATGCCAGATGTTCCAGAGAAAAAACAATATGATGAGTTAGCTTCGATATTTAATGAGCATTTCAAGAGCTCGTTATCACCGTTTGCAGCTCGATATAAATTTTATAATTCAGCAATGGATGACAACGAGACAGTAGCTAACTGGGCTGCTAGAGTAAGAAGTTTGGCCGGACAATGCGAATTTGATAGCACTGTGTATGACTGGGTATTACGAGATCGTTTCATAGTTGGTTTCAACAAAGGACCCATTCAAGATAGATTGTTCGAAGAGAAAATCTCATGTAATTTTAATGACGTCATCACTATTGCATCCAGCAAAATGGCGGCCCAGAAGAATTATTCATGTATTGAAGAAGTTAAAATGGAATCAGACTTACACCATATTTCTCAGCATCTAAGAAAGCCATCAACAGCGCAGAATCGCAGTGTGATGAGTGATGGTAGTGGTTCGGGAAGTGCCGTCAACAATCGGCGCAAGATGTGTACAGTTTGCGGTCGACGCAATCATTTCACAAGTGATTGTAGATTTAAGGATTACACATGTAATGTATGCAAAGAAATAGGTCATTTAGCTAAGTTATGTCCCAATGGGGAACGTCAAAGAAATAGTACAAGAAAATTTCAAAATTTTATAGAAGTAAGAGATGATTTTTTCAATCTGGCAGATACAAAGTTAGTCAACCAATTCAATGAACCTTTTTTCATTAATGTTTATATTGACGAATCCCAGCATAGGTTTCAACTGGATTCGGGAGCAAGTGTATCTGCAGTATCATATTCTTTTTGGTTAAATAATTTGAGTAAATATTCATTGAACAAAGCAGAACGTATATTATATTTTTACAATGGTGATCGAATGGTTCCTAAAGGCGTTTGCGAAATCAAAATAAGATTCAGGAATCTCGTAAAGAAGTTGGACATTTACGTTATAAAAAACGGAGGGCCCCCTATTCTAGGTCGGGATTTTATGTACATGTTTGGTTTGAAAATTTCAAATGAATTTCATTTTTTTACATCGACAGAAAACTTAAAAGAAAAATTCTTTAATGTTTTTTCTCCTGGTTTGGGATGTTTTAATAAAGAAAAGTTATCACTGAAATTAAAGGATGTGAATATAACACCAAAATTCATCAAAGCCCGACCCTTGCCTTACGGCCTCAAAGAAAAGGTGGAGAAGGAGCTTGATAGACTCATAGAGTTGGGAGTATTGAAACAGGTTGATTATTCAGCATGGGCTTCACCCATAGTACCGGTGCTGAAAAAGGATGGTTCAGTACGCATTTGTGGTGATTTCAAGATAACCATCAATCCCCACCTTGAAGTTGATCAGTTTCCTCTTCCACTTATTGACGATATTTTAGCCGAACTTGGAGGGTCAGTAATTTTTTCCAAAATAGATTTATCGCATGCATATAATCAGCTTGAATTAGACGAAATATCACAAGAGTTGGTAACGATAAGTACTCATAAGGGTCTCTTTCGTTATTTGAGATTACCTTTCGGAGTAGCTCCGGCTTGTGCTAAATTTCAAAAATTAATGACAGTGCTTTTTAGCGGTATTCCAGGTGTAAAAGTTTTTGTTGACGATTTACTAATTAGCGGACAGAATCAAGCTGAGCATGATGATCGTCTGTTTCAGGTTCTTAGTATTATGGAAAATTCGGGTTTGAAAGTATCTATAGAGAAATGTTCGTTTAATGAAAAGAAAGTACAATATCTTGGTTATACAATTAGTAAAGATGGTATTCATGCAAGTGATGAAAAGATTAGAGCTATAAAAGAAGCACCTATTCCTAAATCAGTGACAGAATTGAAATCAATTTTAGGTATTATAAACTATTATGGAAAATTCGTTCCTAATTTGGCAACAATCTTGAGTCCCTTACATGATCTTCTCAAGAAGAATTCTAAATTCATATGGAATAGAAAATGTGATGATGCATTCTCTATAGTTAAGAGTATTTTAATGTCAAATAAAGTTCTATCACATTATGATGTCAGATTACCAATTAAACTAACAACGGATGCGAGCCCAATTGGTTTAGGAGCTATGATTTCGCAGGTTGATTCTAATGGCAGAGAACAGGTAATTTCTTATGCATCACGCACTTTATCATCTGCTGAAAGAAATTACAGCCAGATTGAACGGGAAGGATTGGCGATTATTTTCGGCATAAGTAAGTTTAACCAACATTTATTCGGAAGAAAATTCACGTTAGTGACAGATAATAAACCGTTAATGTCAATTTTCAATCCGGCAAAGGGAATCCCTCAATTTTCGGCAAATAGACTGAGGAGGTGGGCTGTGTTCCTATCAAACTATCAGTATGATGTTGAGTATATCAAATCCGAGAAAAATGTTGCAGATTTCTTATCACGATTACCAATTAAGCATTCAGAACCTGTTGATAATGTTGACGTTAATTATTTGAATTATTTTCGGAATAGTGATGTGAATATGAATTTTGCTCTAATTAAACATGAAACACGATTTGATCCACAATTATCAAAAATAGCAAACTTTGTCAAGAAGGGTTGGCCTAGATTCACGAAAAAACATGATGACTACAAGAGATTTTTTACAATCAGAAATCAATTAACTTTAGAAGATGGTGTTTTGCTCTGGAACAACAGGATCATTATTCCCCTTTCTTTGCGGAAGTCTATGTTGGTTCAATTACATTCAACTCATTTGGGTGTAGTTAAAATGAAAAATATTGCTAGGTCTCATTTTTTCTGGCCAGGTATCAATGAGGACATAGAGAAATTGTCATCTAACTGTGATAGCTGTGCAATAAATAAAACAAATCCTCCAGAAAACATACTAAGTCCTTGGCCGTGGCCAGAGGAGGTTTTCTCGAGGGTACATATTGATTATTTTTATTTTCAAAATCTGTATTTTCTCATAATTATAGATTCACATTCAAAATGGATAGAAGTTTTTCCGACCAAAAGCATGACTTCAAATTTTACGGAAAAGGCCTTGATGGGTACCTTTTGTCGCTTTGGATTACCTAGATGCCTTGTATCAGATAATGCAAAAAATTTTGTTAGTCAAGAATTTGAAAATTTCCTTAGGCGATATAATATTGAACATGTAACGTCTCCTCCATTTTATCCACAATGTAATGGAGCTGCAGAAAACTGCGTCAAAACGGTAAAGAATGCCCTTAGGAAAGCTTTAGATCTGAGTAACGAAAATGATATACACAAAGTTCTTAACGCGTTTCTCTTTGACTATAGAAATAGTCCTCATTCCACAACTGGAGTTGCGCCCGCTTTTCTCATGTTTGGACGAAATTTGCGTACAAGATTTGATGTACTGAAACCAGATATTCATTTTAAAAAAAATGTTCAGGAGAATCAACTCAAACAAGCGCAATATTTCGGGGGGAAAGAAAGAACATCTAAAATCAAAATAGGTCAACAAGTTCTTGTACGAGATTATCGAAGTAAATCACAACGTTGGGTTTCTGCTATCGTAAAGCAGCGAATTGGTAAATGTGTTTTTCTTTGTGAGATTCCTGAACTGAATTATGCTAAGTGGAAACGACATATAAATCAAATAGTAGCAAGAAATAAAGTTATATTAGATTATACAAATTCAAACAGTTTGCAAATTCCTCAGGATCAAAAGGATACGTTAGATAGTACAACTCATGAAGATTTAAATTCGAAAATTTCTGAAAATGAATTAAATGAAAAATTTTCAATTCCTGATGATCCTCCAGATGAGCTTGCTCCCGACTCAAAAACAATTCAAAGACCTAAACGTAATGCAAGACCACCTGAAAGGCTTATGTATGAATAATGAGAACTTGTTTCACTCAGATACATAAATATGTATCCCAAAAATTTGGATATGTAGATTTTTTAATTTTGGAAATAGTAATATTTTTTTTGGGGTTTATTCCTTTCAAAGGAATAGGAGGGAAAAGTGTTGTATATCGATTTATGAATTGTCTGACGAACACATGTTCCAATGATGGTATTCTTCGATGAGATAGTCGGCAGTCGTATTTCAGATGTGTAACAGGAATCTTGTTGATTTTTATATTAAACGAGAAAATCAAAATCGTGTTTGATTACCTGAATATGTTACAATAAATATTCTGACAAATAATAATTCAACTGATTAATTCATTGGAAAATCGAAGAAAACAATTACAGAATTTCAACAAAAAATTAATTCGATAAGCAATGATGTCAACAAAGTTATTTCTCATATGCCTTCTTATTCCAACGTAGTTGAGAGAGATAGGAAGAACATGAATCAAACAGGGACAGGAAACCACATGGAAGTTCACCACAACAAGAAGTACGAGTAAATTCATCAAAACATAACCAAAGAATGATGAATGTCAACAAACAACCAATCTTCAATTCTGAACAAGTACAATCGGCAATAACGAAAGCCCAACAATTAAATGAGATTAAGGAACTATCGAATACCCAAAACAACACTGAATGGATTAGAGTAAGACGCAAAAGACTACGTCATTTTGTGGTGGGACAGAATTTACATGTAGGAAACATTCAAACAGTTCCAAAATTGGTTTCTCTCCATGTAACCAGGCTTCATTCATCGAATAAACCCAGTGTAGTAGAAGATATTCTGAAGGAGAATTTTCCTGATGTCAAGTGTGAAATTCACGAATCAAGATACCCGATAATTATGTATCATTGAAGGTGAGTGACTATTCGCCAAGAAAACCTTAAAGACGCTTGGAAAAAAGAAGTTTGGCCAGCAGGAGCTTTAGTTTCCAAGTTTTTTCACCAAAGGAGGATGCTATCAGAACAGATAGATCCTCAGAAATAAAATTCAAAACGAGTAATACCAGTGAAGTTGTTAGTTTGATTCATCAAAATGTGCAATCTCTAGGAAACAAGATCAAAAAGTTGGAAAATATGCTGTCGGATCACCCAGAATGTATTGCACTCTGCATTACAGAACATTGGAAAACAAGTGATGAAATTTGTCAAATTGGTTTGAAAAATTTTAAAATGGCTGCAAATGTTTGTCGTGATTCGGGTAAACACGGAGGCTCCGCAATTTTTGTTCGAGATAAACTAATAGTAAAAGAATGCAAGTTATTAGTGAATTGTCAGTGATAGGGGACTTTGAATGTAGCGCATTAGAATGTGTAGTAGAAAAATTGGAAATGTCCATCCTTTCTATATATAGGCCTCTTAATGGGAATATTGAAGTATTTTTCGATAAATTAGAGAACATTTTATCTGACAAAATTGATCTTAACAAAATCATGATCATAGCAGGCGATTTCAATATTGAAATGAGAAAAGAAAATTCATTAGGAATCAGATTATTTACATCATTGAATAATTTCTCTATAAAAGGTCAAATTCATGAGAACACAAGAATTACTGATCACTCTGAGAGTTGTCTAGATAATGTTTTCACTAACTCAACAAATGTTTTAACATCACATGTAATGGAATACCACATTTCTGATCATAGCACTAAAGTTGTAGATTTTCTATTGGCTAACAGTTCTGAAAAAGAACTTATACGAAAAAGGTTTTTTGGTAACGTCGATAAGGAATATTTTATGAATAAGCTGAAACGGCCAAATTGGGAAAATGTGTTTAAAATTAATATTTCCGACGTGAATGAACGATGGCATGTTTTCATCAATGAATTTTTAATTGTTTTCAAGGAATGTTTTCCATTAACTCCAGTATATAAAAATAAAAAACGTAAATCTAAAAAAAATTCGAATGTTGAGAAAATTAAACAAAGGTTAGACAGGTATGAAAAGAGTCTTACGGGCTTATTGGCCGTGGTCCACTAGGAATAATTGCACCTAACGTTTCGCCTACAACTTCGGTAGGCATCTTCAGAGGATTCTCGGTCTAAGGTTGTACAGGGTGATTCATTTATCTTGGTAACCCCAATTTTCTCGAAAACGCCTGAATATTTTTTCATTCTGTGAATGGCGTTTTGAACAAGTCAATGTCGACTTGAGATGCGCATAAAAATCTGCGGAATAAATAAAGACGCCAGGCGTCGCGGCGCTATCAAAAATTTTTTCTCCAGGGACATACCATGTTTATCATGTCATTCGAAAGATAATTTCATTTTGAACTTTTTTTTCGAATACAATTTTTGTCCATTTCTTACGTCAGCGATCTACAGCGTGTTTTATGTTGATTCTATTCCATTTATTTTTTTCTATATTGTGGTAGTATGGCTTGATTTGGAGACATAGATATGATTTTATGCCTTGAATTCAAGGTGGTAAGTTTTCTAAACAATCTGCCTCTTCAAATAAGATCAAATATGTGGAGACAGCAAGATAGGGCTCCATGTCACAACGCTGCCATTGTGAAGAGATATTGAGATTAAGAATGGCTAGATGACCTAAATTTGAGTATGTTCCGTAAAATGACGAAGGCTCTGTAACTGTTTTTCGATTATTTTATTCATTAAATATTATATCTTATAATAATTAACATTTTTTTAATAACAAACGAAAAATTTCGAATCATATGTTCTATATACCGGCCATTATGATCCATACATAAGTTATTTCATCACTTTGGTCAAAATATAAGGGTCCACTTGGGCACATGCGTTTCTTATCTTCAATTTCAAATAGTCCAAGTTATTAGAATCAGTTTGGTATACCATATATTCAAGGGGAACCCTCAGAAAGTAATCCACGAGCGTTAGGTCTGGCGATCTCTTGAGAATGGCATCGTGGTGGCATGAAGCCCCATCTTGCTGTAGCCACATATTTCATCTTATTTGAAGGAGCACATTGACCAGAAAACTAGCCTTCTTGAATTCGAATCAAAAAATCACATCTATGTCTCTAAATAAAGGCATACTACCACAATAAGGAAAAAAATGAATGGAATAGAATCAATATAAAACACGCTGCAGATCGCTAACGGTTAGAAATCGATAAAAATTGTATTCGAAAAAAAATTTCGCAATGAAATTATCTTTCGAATGACATGATAAAAAAGGTATGTCCCTGGAGAAAAAATTTGTGATAGCGCAGCGACGCCTGGCGTCTCCATTTATTCCGCAGATTTCTATGCGCATCTCAAGTCGACATTGACTTGTTCAAAACGCCATTCACAGAATGAAAAAATATTCGGACGTTTTCGAGAAAATTGGGGTTACCAAGATAAATGAATCACCCTCTACCTCGAACGCTGAATTTCTGACACTGTACCAGTATATCCGGTCGTGAAAGCCTTAAACTATTCAAAGGTTAGACACTCTGCTGGTTTTGTCTAGATGTATTATTGCGTACAAGAATCAGTACATTCAGTTGAAGAAAATTTATGATGATCTGTTGAAGTCTGAAAAATGTAGAACCTATGAAGATAGGATAAAAAAATCAGATTTTAAGATAAAATCTATGTGGGCAATTTGTAGTGAGATAACAGGGAAAAGTAATAGAAAGAATTTGACAGTGACTACCTCTTTTCTGAATTCATTTATCATTATTGATATAAAACAGATTTCATGAATGCATTAAAAAATCCTAAATAACTCAAGAATTAGTTAATTCAGAACATAATCATCATTTTTCTTCGCAGAATCCAACGCAATTCTAAAAAAATAGGGTTCTAATTTAAAAAACGAAAGATATGAGCCAATCTCGATCCCAATTTTTGAACCAACATTTAGAACACCCTGTGATAGGTTATTTAACATTCTGAGATTGTACAATATTTCCACAGTCTTCGCCTTCAAAAATGTGAAAACTGTTTGTGCTTACGATATCTAGGTTAGGAATAACAAACATAATACTGAATACTCTTATCTCCCTTTTTTATCAGTTTTTTCTCGATATTTGGAAAATATTTTGACGAATGCAACGCTTTGAGTACGACTGTATTTAGGATTGCATACTCTATCAAATTCGTAAACAAAAAAAACAGAAAAAAAAATTTTTGGAAATTTTTTTTCACTCCCTGTATAACTGAGAGTGGTCAGGCTCCAAGAATATTTTAGCTCGGTAGATAATGCCAAACAATAACATAATCCCAATTTTCAGATTTCAAATAGGTCCAGTTCTCCAGAAACGCCTGATAGGCTGTCGAACTTGGTACACCCTGTATAAATTACTTTCCTTTATCGCTAAATAATTGCACTATCACAAATTATGTGGATGACACCAATATTTTAGTCTCTGGGAATAATCCAGAAGAAATCACAAGTCAAACTGAGGATACATTCGTTCAAAATAGTAGTTGGTTCGCTATGAATAAACTAAATATGAATGAATGAATGAACTAATTTAATCATGTTTCAAACGAAACAATCGGTAACTCCTCGACCACAAAGTATTCGTCTCAAAAGCCAAGAAGTGGATCTGGTATCCGGCATAAAGTTCCTGGAAGTTCATATCGACGAATTCTTGAACTGGGAAACACATATAAACAAACTGGGAAGTTTCAAACATTTCATTACATGAATGTTGATACTCTCAGAATTTTGTACCACGCTAATTTTGAATCAATTTTTAAATTCGGAATCATTTTCTGGGATAGTAGCTCAAAAATACAATCAGTTTTTGTATTACAAAAAAGAACAATCAGAACGATTTGCAAGTTGAAGTTTAGGGAATCCTGTATGGGTAAATTTAGGGACTTGTTTATACCCAGACGGCACCCTATATTCCCGGAATATTCCTCCAATCTGCCATTAAGCCAAAAGATATTGCAATATGCGAGGCATATGCCAGATATATATCAAATATATCTGCTCTCAAAGGAATATTCCAAATATATGCCATCCCAGATATGTCTGGTATATGCTATGGGAATATCTATATGATATGCGTTTAGAATATTATTCAATAGTATTTATTGGTATATATACATGAATCTTCATGGAATATTACAAACGTTACAAAACCCTTTTTGAACGATAATTGTGTGTAGGCACTACCACTACCTCGATTTTGCTTTTGTTCCGAACTCATCAATAATTGATGAGTTTGCTATTTTCCAGTAAACTGTTAAAGAACTACAAACTTTCTATATAGATTATATTTTCGAGGAATCGCAGTTATCATCAAGTTAATTATAGTTGGATTCAAGTTAAAAAATAACACTTTCATTCGCTTAATAATTTGATCTTATTTATTAAACTGAGTAAACAATGGAATCAATGATTTGTAATTTATTTATATGATTGATACAATGAAATGAAAGAGCAGGCAACAAATTAAACGTTTTAATTTGTGAAAAATGGACATGCTATACTATATCGTCTATCGACTGAGAGTCGAGTGACTTTTTAAATGATTGAAATGTTCGATGAAACAGAAAAAGAGGTCCATTATGATTTTGATCTTATAGGAAAGAGATCAAATATATATTTTCAATAAATGGAAAAACAATATATGATATTCGAGCAGATATGTGAAAAGGGCGTAGACAAGTTGTCAAAAATCATATATGATAATCAAATATTAGTCAGCAGAGGTGAGAGTAGCTTATTCCACTGGAGGATCGAATCACTTTTGCTCATATTTTTGTTTCCATGAAGCTGCCCTGTGGTGACAGAGATGTCTGGAACTTAGAATCTTTCTAGTTCAACTTAATACTTCTTGCTTTTCATTGAACCAAATACATTGCATTTCAAACATTTCAGAGCCATTGTAGGTTGAGGAAGTTATGTGGCCACCACCACCATATTTTCGCCCTTTCTAGATATTTCCTTGAATTTTATCGAAATATCTGACAGAAATACCAATGACATTATTTCTTTACAGGAATAAAACTACTCCTTTATAAATAAAAAATTAACTATTTTCTGGCCTCTACCCATTCTTAACTCCTGCAGTTCTATCCCTGAATTTACCGATAAGAATATCAAATTTCGATTTTACTGATTTGACTTTTTCTTATGGATGTAAACATTACGTCACGACGTTTTCAGTCAAAATATTCATATTTTTGTTTTGTGGTCTTGGATTGAGGTTATTTGTGTTCTGTGATTAGCATTAGCAGTTTCAGTTTGGCGTTCCAAACTTCCAAAATGGTCGTCAGTCGTCACGTCACGGTGGTGACATGAGTTGAAAGAGTCTTATTGAAAAATTATTAAATTGTGTGTGGAGTTGAAAATATGTTATTGTTTGAGTATTATGTGATAAATAGTTTGTGATGCAGCCGAGAACATGATAAAAGATAAGACAGGCAGACAAGAGCATGACTGTAGGAGCGTGAATATCAAATCAGCGTTGGTAGGTACTCTTATATATTTGGAATGCTTGAAAAAGGTTTTCGTAATATGCCAATCACTTGTCAGTGCTTTATCTTTGGTTATGTGTATTTACGTTTTTTCAGGTCAAAGAATTGAGGACTTTACAGTGAGGAAGTGATATTTCCTATATTTTAGTTGGGTTGGGAAAAAGGCAAAAACTAACTTTTCATCCCTAATAAAATTGTGCAATGTTCTCAAAGGTATAATATAAATAATTTCAGTGATCATAAAACCCATTTTATGTTTTATTAATATTTTCAGAGGTTCTTAAACAGAATGAAAATACTAAATTTGTTACTGAAAAATGGCTCTACGTTGTGCAGATAGCTTAACCAAAATTTTGCTTTCAATCCAAACGTAAAAACTACAAGAGCATGAGTGGAGGAGCTTCTCAGGTGTAGTAAGTCTCACCCAAGCAGTATATCGTAATTTTGTTCCTGCAAGCAAAAAGGCTGTACAGGTCGAAAATATTAGTGGCATCAATACGGATTTAGGCCCTAAAAATCAAAAAGAGGGATCGTCTTCGTCTTCGTTGCCTCGATATAAATTGCCAACACTGCCTACTAAAATTCAAAGTAAGTTTATAAATATTAAATAATTAGAACAGATTCCACTATTACTATAGCAGTAGACAGCCTCTTATCTTGAAAATCTTAGAATCACTGGTTTTTTTCAGGGCCAAAATCAAAGAATTCCAAGGAAAAAGGCGAGGAAGACCAAAAGCTACCTGGATGAGCGGCATACAGAAGACGATGTCTGAGAGACCGGGAGAATGGGTGTTGATAGAAGGGACTGGAGACTGGAAATTGGAAGGCCTGGGATGTTATAAACACGGATATCTATATCAGCACCCCAAAGGTAAAGTGTGTCAAGTCACAATATCAAAATTAGACAAATGAGAGATTTTTCAGTTCGATCATTGTTTCAAAGAATGTGTACTGCCATTACTTGGCGTCTTCATAAACCTAGGGAGTCAAAAATGTGTTCCACTAGCTAGAATTTACTAATGTGAATCCAATATTCTATATAGGTCTTGTCTGAAAAAATGTGACTTAACACACTTTACCTCTGAGGTGCTGATATATAGATATAAGGTCGGTTTTACAAAACTTTGTTAGTACCATTTAATTAACTGGAGCCACCACGATTCGTATAAATTTCAAAACGAGTAATTCGATTTGTGAAACCGACCCATAATCTGATGAGTCGATTTCAAATGGCTGTTTTGGTTGGTTAACGGTTGACCGCTCGGTTCATAAATGACAACGTCAAACGAACTGCGCTTTCGAATTCTGTTCAAATTTTGGAGAAACATCTGATTTGAGACGTCACCAGAATGTCATTCGAATGCGGTTGGTCCAAAACTGACGGACCAATTTATGAACCAACCAAGAACCAGTCAATCGAAATCGCCTCTAGTTCACAAACCAAATAATTGAAGTTCACAGTTCAATATTTATATCATTTAAAATATTACCTCATTGTGTTTTCCCTATTTTTTAGTTTAATTCATCAAATGTTAATTTTTACTTATTCTTAGTATTGTTTTGTAAAATACCTAGTTGATTTATATTTATATTTTTACTTTATGTTCATTTTTATGATTTAATGTGATAATTTTGTTAATTATTGTTATTGTACAAAATATTCTCAAAACTGTAATAAATTTTTTTGAAACAATCTAATCAATGCATTATTATTTAGTACCGCTACAAAAATTTACATATATTTAAATATATACAAAGATATTACCAGCATATGGCATGGACAAATCAGGAGATAAAAAGATATTGCCAGCATATATCAGCACCCCAGAGGTAAAGTGTGTTAAGTCACAATATCAAAATTAGACGAAACAGAGATTTTTCAGTTCCATTATTGTTTCAGAGAATGTTTTATGCCATTATTTGGTGACTTGATATACCCAGGGAGTTAAAAATGTGTTCCACTAGCTAGAATTTACTAATGTGAATCCAATATTGTAGAAAGTTCGTGTCTGAAAAAATGTGACTTAACACACTTTACCTCTGAGGTGCTGATATGTAAGGGAGATATTCATAGATGAATCTGTATGGCATATGCCATGGAGATATTTTTGAAGATTATGGGATATTCCTGGCAGATGTTTCATGGTGACCTTGGATATTCCTGCTATCTGCCAGGCTTATGCCCTGGGAGATTTGGAATATGTTTGGAATATCTCAATATGCCAGCGGTATATTCATTGAATATGCATGGAATATTTCTGTGCCGTCTGGGTATTAACTGTATATGGTGTATATTTTTGTGAATGCTTATTGTTTTTATATAAAAATAGAGATAAATTTGTTATAGATGTTCAACATAGTTATAATACGCGAACTATGGTTATTTATCCTCACCACAGGTTGACTTTGTTGGAAAAGGGTCCTTATTATATGTGTATAAAAATTTTCAATAAGTTACCTAATCGTATTAAAGAATGTGATGATTTGAATCAATTTGAGAAATTGGTTAAGGAAATGTTGGTGAAATTGGAACCGTACACAATGGGGGATTATTTCAGTTGGTATAATCTAGTTTAGTTTGCTAATTTTTGTTTTGACGTCATTTCAGTTTTTATATTGATGTACTAGTGTAAAATTTGAAATAAAGGAAAATTATCTATCTATCTATAATTTTAGTCGCGAAATGAGTGAAAGGGTAGGATTAGGCGTACAGGGTCACACAATTCACTCCCATGGGTCGATGTGGAAGACCTAATTCAAACAGATCACAATGAAAGGTCACGGAGCGAAGGATTGTGATATGAAAAAAAAAGGAAAAATTAAACATAAAAGGAAGCCATTAAGGAGCAGCAAATTCTCAGATTGGAGCCGACCGATAACAACGTTATTTCGTTCGAAACCGCTGATTCGAAAAAGTTATAGGACCAGTTGTCCGTCACTTCTGCAGATAAAGGGGATTCCGGCCACTCATGCGGAATTCAGATAAGAGTGTTTATAATCAGGAGAGGTATTTTCTGATATGAATACAAACAAAACACTCGTTAAAATACGTATTAGTATAAGAAAATTTAACTTTTAACGGATCCCTACCTTATACAGAGATTGGTATAGGAAATGGTGAACGAACAACTTATAATCGTGCACAATCTATAAATTATTAATCACAGCGAAAGACAACGTATGTTTCACCTTGTTTGATTAGGAAGTGTTGTAAGGGATTTTTATAAACTTCACTTGAAACTTTCTAGCGTTTATTTCCACTATGAAATAAGTATATCAAGAATTCGCATTATGATGTCTCTCGCTCATACAAATACCGAATGTGTTCTATATGAAAATTAAAGAAAGGGATAAAAACAACTGAGTATGCGTACATTTTCTCAAATGGGTAGAAGCGGGGTTTAAACATTCCACCCACTTCATTTTTCAATGGGAAAATGACCGAATTAATAGATACATAAAATTTGTGCAAGAAAGAAAGCATTATGTTCACATATTAATTCATACAAGGAGAAAATATCACTGGCTAACATTCTTACATTTTTCGACTGTTTCTAACTGACTGATTTTCATCAGTCTTAGACAACAAAACAAGTTTAGTTATGGGTCGGATGAATTCAGAGACTGATGTACGCACTTTCACAACTCTTGTCAGATTATCCTGAGCAGGAAAGATTTGAATTATTTCGGCTAAAGGCCATTTTGCCGGTGGAGTAACATTATCAGTAATCAATACAATATCACCTACTTGAGCTTCAGGTTGATAATTTTTCCATTCATAACGCATCTGCAAGGAATTCAAATATTCTCTAGACCACCGCTGCCAAAAATGTTGTAGCATTTGTTGGATCTGTTGCCAGTGAAATGAAGGAGATATATTCTCAGTCAAGTACGATGGTTCTGGTACTATGAACGATGAACACCCTATGATAAAATGAGCGGGAGTTAGCGGTTGTAAGTCCTCACTTAAAGGTATAATTGGTCTAGAGTTGAGACAAGCTTCTCCTTGAGTGAGCAAGGTGTAAAACTCTTCGAAAGTTAGTTTATGGCCACCTATTACCCTCCTCAAATGATTCTTAGTTGACTTCACTGCAGCCTCCCAAATGCCTCAGAAATGTGGGGCTGCAGGAGAATTGAAATGCCAATTAGTACCTTCATTTGCGAGTTTATTAGTAAGATCATTTATGAATTGGATTAATCTTTTATAAAGATCTTTCAGTTCTCTGTCAGCGCCAACAAATGTTGTACCTTGGTCGCTGTACAAGTCGGAACAATAGCCCCGTCTTGAAGTGAATCTACGGAATGCAGAAAGAAAATTTAAACAAGACTATCCAGTAACCAGTTCTAAATGGACTGCTTTCGTGCTTAAACATACGAAAACAGCAATGTAACCTTTTATTAATTTCTGATAACGGCCAGAATAAGCTTTAATCAAGAATGGACCGGCATAATCAACTCCGGACTTTGCAAAGGGTTTACTAGGTCTCACTCTGAATTTCGGAAGGTTGCCCAGTTTTTGATACATCGTACTAGCTCTGTATCTTAAGCGAGAGTAACAATTATTTATAACCCGTTTAACTAATTGCCTACCCCGAATTATCCAAAATTCCTGACGCAACGTTGACAACGTAAGTTTTAAACCACCGTGCATCGACTGCAAGTGTGCTCTTTTGACCAGTAATAGAGACAATTCACAATTGAAAGGTAATATTAATGAATGGATTTCATCAAAATCTAGCAAGGAATTTTCTAAGCGACCCCCAACTCTTAGCAGACTATCTTTTACAAATGGATCTAATTTTGTTAAAGCGTTATTTTTGGATAAAATCTTGTTTTGGGAAATTTCAAAAAATTCTCTAGAAAAGTAAGCACGTTGAACTAGAAAAACCCAGGTCAATTCCGATCTTTTAATTTCATCGCAGGTTGAATCCACCGAACTACCCTCGCAGCATTTATTAAACCAATCACTTGAAAAAAGATTTGACCTGACAAATAATGATGACTTAACCCGTTTCAACAAATTCGGAACAAAACGTAAAATATATTCCGTAACTCGATTTAACTTGACTATATTTGAGTACCTACACACCAAATTCCAGACGCAATCTTCTTCTTGAAGTTTCGCGCTATGAACCAAGCAACTTACTTTAATTGTCGTATCGGGTGTAGGGTCATCATTAGGAGGAACCTGGAATGACTCATGTGATTCCCACAAGAACGAGGGGCCTTTCCACCACAATTCAAAATTACATAGATCACTTGCCTTTAGGCCTCTCGAAGCACAGTCAGCAGGATTGATAGACGATGGAACATGTCTCCAAATTGCCGATGGCATGACCGTATGAACAATTGAGCAGCGATTTGCGATAAAAGTAGGCCAACGAGAGGGATGATCTCGGAGCCAAAATAAGACATCTGTCGAATCAGACCATAAATTAACAGTACAATCATCAATTTCGAATGCCTTGAAAATTGAAAACCTTTCGTACCAATTTAACCAGCAAAACAGCAGCGCTTAATTCTAACCTAGGAATCGTAAGTAGAGGCTTTAACGGAGCGACTTTAGTTTTCGCCTGGAGCAAATGGACAATAATTCGATTATCATAAATTACACGCAGATAAACAACTGCCCCATAAGCAACCTTCGAAGCATCTGCGAAACCGTGAATTTCATAGGCAATTGCTTCAGGGCTGTAACCTAACCATCTATCTATCTTTAAGTCATTGAGGTACCTAAGATCATTGAAGCATTCAATGAACAGTTCAGCTAAGTCAGAGGGCAACTCCAATCGAACTTGTTCAACCAAAGTTTTTGCATAAATATTTTGAAATTTATTATGACCGGAGCTATCCAACCTAATGGATAAAACAATTTCGCAATTTTGGACAGAACAAATGTTTTGTCAACAACGATGTCGTCGTAATCTATAGAGGACGAATTAATATCGAAATGAAAATAATCAGCGCTTGCATTCCACTTTAAACCTAACACACTGAAGCTTAAACCCGTGTCATCTTCTGAATGCGGTAAAGACAAATTTTTAAGTAATCTAGAATCATTCGCCACCCATTTATGCAACTCGAAGCCACCCACTTTGCAAATATTGATGAGATCGATTTGTTTAGATAGTGCTTCTTCCAAAGTACGACCACCTGAAGTGGCATCATCCATGTACATTTCCTTTTTCAATATTTCCGCACCTATCGGGAAGTTTTGATATTCATCCTCTGTCAATTTTCGAGTAAAACGAATTGCCAGAAATGGTCTACATATTAAACCATAAGTGACTGTTTCTAGTAACCATATTTTAATTTCTTCCGAAGGATCAAATCGCCACAAAATTGCCTGATAAAATTGATCGTCAGAATGAACTCTGATCTGGCGAAACATTTGTTTCACATCAGTAACAAAAACAAACGGGTATTTCATCCAGCGAAGTATCAAACTCGATAGATCTAGCAGAAGATTAGGACCTGAGTTCAAAATGTCATTCAAAGATAAACCGTTAAGTGCCCTAGCCGAGCCATTAAAAACCGTTCTGAACTTAGAGCTTTCACCAACAATTTTCAAAACTCCATGGTGAGGCAAAAAATATTTAACTTGTTCTACTTCATTGAGCTTAACTTCTCTCATACGACCGGAGTTCACATAGTCTAGCATGAAATCAACATAAAGCCTCTTGAATTCAAAATTACTCTCGAATCTCTTTTCTATATTAATAAGCATTCTCTTCGCAAACTCGAAAGAGCCTGGAAATTCTAACCCGCACTGCTTCTCAGTTTTGAAAGGCAATCGGACGGTATATCTCCCCATTGAGTCTCGAGTATGTGTTGTGAGGAAATGATTTTCGCATTCAGCTTCATTTGGCGCAGGAAGAGTCTCAGTAAAGATTTCCTCCTGAGTCCAAAATTTTTGTAATAAGTCATTAATGTCCCCATGTTCCGAGATGTGTAGAATCGAAGGCGAATTGAAATTCTTTACAGCGCCTACGTTTCCAGACAACACCCACCCCAGACTAGTATTAATTGCAATCGGTTCATCAACTTTATCACGAATGATCGTTCCCTCGAGAATCTCAGCATATACGGATGCACCTAACAGCAGTTCGATAGAACCGTTTGAACCGAATTTAGGATCCGCCAAATTTAAATTCCGAATATGATCATAATCGTTGAGATCAACATTCGAGCGAGGTGAATATGACGTTATTTTAGGTAGAACAAAAGCTTCAACTTCAACACAGAACTCAGAATCGAATCTCGGTTTAAATGAAATATTGACCCTTTTTCTGCAAGTATAATTTTTCCTGGCGCAGATACCGGTTATGGGAATACAAACTCTTTCATACCCTAAATTTAATCTTTGTAACAATGAATCAGTAATGAATGAAGATTGTGAGCCTTGGTCGATCAAGGCTTGCACTAAACCTACCTTACCCTTGTCTGAAATGACTTTTACAACAGCAGTTGTCAGCAAAACAGTATGGGTTACCTTGCAAATATTAGCACATGAATTCAAAATTAAATGAACGCCTTGGTCGTTAACTTCTGTTTTATCCTGAGCATTTGATAATACTTCTTGAAAAAAGGGGGAATTTGACGAGTTTTCATAATTGAGACCGCTCAAATGTAACGACGAGTGATGCTTTCCCATACAATGTTGGCAGCGTTTTGTTGATCTACATTCCTTAGCATTATGTCGGGACAAACAGTTGAAACATCTCTTTTGTTCAGCGATAAAATCTTTTCTCTGTAAGGCAGTCTTGGCCTTGTAGGAATTGCAATATAAGAAAAAATGATCACCACCGCAGAGTGAGCATTTATTAGGGCGATTATTTGCAGAAGGTAAATTAGCTGCTGGCAGAGATGAAAGAGGATTTTTTTGGTTTTGAATGGCGACCTTATGAGAATTTCTAACGTTGGACTCTTCAAGAGCCTTCAACATAACCAAGTGACTCTCTAAAAATAGATTTAAACATTTAAATGTTGGAGGTTCTGATAAGCCATCAAGAGCGCTCAAATGTCTTTCCCACTGTTTACGAGTTTCAGGGTCTACCAATGAAATTATGTGGTGAACAAGAAAATCATCCCAATGATCAACAGGTCGATTTAGTAACCTCAATGCGGATAACGGTGTATCTAAAGATGAAATCAAACGTTTCAACTCTGAAGATGATTCTCTTTTCATACCTTTAATTGAAAAAATTGCCTGTATGTGCGAACCTACCAATCGTTGTTTGTTTTCATATCTTTCCGATAGTTTTTTCCAAGCAATATCGAAATTTGATGATCTAATAATTCGAAGAATTTAGAGTTTCTGATGTCAGCTGAGATCTCTTCCATGTAACTGAGTGAAAAATGTCGTCTCTGAATATTTTTATGCATATCTGATGGGTCTATACAAATTCTTATCTCACCTTTTTGTCTGACCATTAGAATTAGCGTAGGCTCTGTTTCCAGTTTTATGACATCAAACTTCACCAATCTATCGAATTCTTGCTTTACCTCATCCCTTATGGCATGTGGAATATTTCTTGGTCGATCAATCGCCAGTTTTGGGTTCTCTATCGAGTCGATATCATATTCGTAGTCCTTATAATAGACTAATCCATCAAATATATCTTCTCCACAACTATCCTTCGCAGTTTCGACTCTAGCTATAAGTCCTTATTTTTTCTCACAGGTATCTAGTCCTATGATGGGTATAACATTTTCTTGAAGTATTTTGAATGAGATATTTTCTTGACCTTTTAGTTTTTCACTGTAAGTACTCTATCTGTTTAAGATTCACATTCAGACCCATCCCATTGTTTTGAGGCTTCTTCGCTTGCTTAACAGCTTTGGTTAGGTTTAGTTCATGTTCTGTCAACAACTTCTCTCGTACTTGATTAGATCTGATACCAAATACTATTTGGTCTTACAACATTCTGTGGAGTAAATGGTCGAATTCACATTTACTTGCTTATGTTATGATCCTGGTCAAAAACTCGTTGATCTTCATTTTGTTCTATCTTGAAAAATATATATCTCTCGAAAGATTTATTTGTCTGTGGCGTAAAATATTTTTCTCTATTTCAGTATCGTAATGAGTTCATTACAGTACTAAAAGTAGTGCTGTAATGAAATTCATTACAGCATTGTTTTCAGTTATATTTTTCGTTTTATGATTGTCAGTACTGACCTTCGATCGAATCAAGTTTCGAATCAAATCAATTCAAATTCAGTGATCTGTCAGATTTCGTATGTCACACCAACTGCCAAGATACAAAACAAAAGTCACTAATCTGAATTTTCATTTGAATTTCGAGAGGTTTTCACAAAAATGGACTGAAATAGAGAAAATACCGTCTAATACTCGTTGCAGAAGGCAATTCCAACACTCATGCTTTCGAAAACTCGCTCCTTCGTCGCTCGTTTTCGAACTTCGCATTCGTGTTGGAATAGGAGCTCATTCTGCAACTTGTTTTAGAATATACTATTTACAGGTTATTTTTTTTTTCTGCGTAGCTAAGGTCGAACTGTTGTAGATTTTGATCGCTTCTTGGCCTATCACAGTCGTGAATGTCGCTGCTTGGACTAAAACTAGTTTTTCGTTCAGTTGAATAGCAGTTGCATACCATTTAAAGTGTTGTAACCATATTTTCCAGCACGTGGGTTTATCCGTGTCAATTTGTAGATCAGCTGGTGGCTTTATTTCAGATACTGCGTCGTTGGTGGCCATTTTACAACTGTCTTCCTTTTTTCTTTTGCACAAACACTACTTCTGACACCATGTAATGTTGGGTTCGATAATTGTGCAGGTTTTTATAATAAAAACTCTATATGGAGAAGAGTATGCGGCAAAACGTTTTTATTCTCAATTGTGAATTGAAAGTCTTCTCTCAACTTCTTTATAACAATGTCATGTCTCATATAACATGAAACAATATGAAGTTTTCATTACAGTAACTTTATACATTATAGTATGCGTCAAATCCGGTAGTTCTGATTTTTTGCAGACTTGTTTATGATGTTGACCTTATCAAAAATACAAGTTTGTGACCTCGAACGATTAACGCAATTTTCTCAAAAATCGAAAAATACCGCGAAAAAAATTTTTTTTTTCAAATTTAGGCAATTTTTCTCTGGAGGACTAGTTTTTGAAAAAACTTTGTCAAATCGTAGAAGACTAAATTTCCTACAATATCATACCAGAACTGTCTCTGTAGACCGAATAGTTTTTATATGCAGTATTTTAAAATTGATCATATTTTACTATCGAACCTGTACTTTTTATATATGATGTTAAAAAACGAAATGAGGAGTGTGAAAGATAATGTTCGAGCTAAGCAGCGAATAGTGAAGTAAAACGAAAGTACACCTAAAGTTAATGAGTTTATTTTCTTGAAAATTGAGTAATATTAATAATTAATAAGCCTCCTCGAACGGTCCTACTTTATCGAATTCGATCGTCTATCGACGCATTGTGATGGCATATCCCCTCCAGTGATGAATCGTGGACCTCTTTTTCCCACAAGTCATTCTCCATTTCAACATCAGACAGATCGCCGTCTTCTCCTGCAACATCAGATTTATTATGAAAACAGGCCCCGCTGCAGTGCCTGCAGACTGATGAGTATTTTAATTCTGCTTTCCTGCAGCTGCATGCGTTCCCACAACCTTTCGTGCAACTGCAAGAAACCAGCCACAAGAGATGTGGGCTGCATTTCTGATTTCTGGTCATCATTTTGGGTTTGAAGCCTAGTAACGTGAATATCCACCCCCAAGAGAAATGGTTCACTGTGACGCTTAACCACGCCTGAACTTGCGGGAAGAACGAAATTGAGAATAAAAAATGATCGATATGTTATATGTATTACTGATGCAACAACAAATTTTCAACGGATAGTATGTTCGCAAAGAGTGGAAATGGACAGAGTCTCGAATATGAGATACCCTAACTAGATTGAAGCTGGTTTTCGTCGTAGCTCTGGAGAAAAGTTGATACCACAGCTCATCAAGGTTGTGATTGTCGGGTTTGCATCCACATAGAGCAATTATGCTCCCCTGCTGCTACTATCCCGTCAGGTGTAGAATTGGTGTTGAGAAAAATCTCAGCATGATCTTCAACTTCCAGATTTTGTTTTCACTTTGAATATCATTTGCTTCTTTTGAAAGCCGAAAAAGCAAGATGTCGAATCACCACCGATAAAGGCATGGAAGCTCAGTTTCTGGTTAACCATTCCGGTGCCAGTGAGAAGATTTTTCACAGAAACTTAAGGCAAAGTGAAACCTAGCAAATACAGTAGAATAGGCTTATACCTTTTAGCTCCATAAATCATAAATAGTCTGTATTTTGTATTTTTTTTCTGTTGAATATCAAAATATTGGGTGGTACATATTCGTACTAGAGATCATTCAGGCAAACAAAATATTGCAATGTTCAGTGGTACATATATGAACCACTAGTATACTTCCATTCTAATATGACGAATATTACTATTTATAACTACAAGGTGGGTCAAAAAAGGCAAGTAGTTTTTCAAGGGGGGTTAAATATGACATAACAAGTGGTGTGTGTGTTCTATGAACTCAAGTCAAAACTGCTTTCAAATAACAAAATATTTTATTGCTTTGATATTCTATAAATAATAAAATTAGGAATAATAAACGTAAAACACATTCTGTAACAAAAACAACAAATATTCTATAAAAATATGAAAAAAATTAAAACAGAAAAATTCTATAACAAAAATAACAACAAAAATATCTAATTGGATTTGTGGAATGAAACAAAACATTCCAAACATAAAGCTACTTCACATGCCATACATATAATATCTGATCTCTTCTGGTTAGTCTTTGTGCTACATTGGCAGCATCTTCTTTGAGTTCCCTTTATGGGAAGATGCGCTCCAACGTTATTTAGCCTTTTACTGTTCGAGATCGTTTCATGACCATCTGGGTGGTTTCTTTTCCTACCTTTAGCAGTTTGAGAAATCGAGGGACCAGGTTTCAGTCTCTAGCAATAATTTCCTATCAATTCTGTTGCTAGGACAGACCAGAAATTCAGGTGGCTCAAAGGTCTTCGCTCGGTTGAATTCTTGTATAAAATATAAGAATTAACGATGCATGCCTCAACTAAATAAAATACTCGCATCCACCAGCGTCGACTCTTCCACGAAATACTATATGATGAAAGCAATTCATCGAAATGATCGACACCTCCCATGAATTTATTGTAATCTGCAATGGCAACAGGACAATTCACCAGAAGTCTTTCACCAGTTTTTTGTGTCCTGAGCACTTCACGCGTTTCTAGTGGATTGTGTATGGTACTTATAACAGATACGCATTTTTTTCCACGATCCTTCCACTTAGAAACAGAGATATCTTCATTACAAATAGCTCCAGTGCTCTCGCCCACCTTCATTTTGTTGTCGTCCTTCAGGACATCCTTAGGAATATATTTTCGACTCTGCCTTATCGTCGCACAACAAAAAATTTTTTTGTATAAGAGCTTGTGTGCTAATGGAATCGATGAAAAAATATTATCAAAAAACAGACAGTAGCCGAAACCCTCAAAAAATGAAGATAAGGTGGACACAACTTTTTCACCAAGGAAAATTGATTCATCTGATCCGTCTGCTCCTTCATAAAAATGCATCCCTAGATAATAACCGGTTACCCCACATGCTATAACCCACACCTTGAAGCCCCGTTTGATCGGTTTCATTGGCATGTATTGTTTCAGCGAGATTCTTCCTTTGAATTTCACCATACTTTCGTCTATCGCTGAATTTCTGGAAGTTCGAAAAAGCAGTTTGAATCTTTTGTTCACGTAATCTATGAATGATCGAATTTTGAAACTTCTATCATATCCTCTTTCACCTTTTGGGATCATTGGATTGTCATTTAGATTCAAAAATCTTGTTATCTACAAAAATCTTTTCAGAGACATGAGGTTCTGAATTGTAGGAACTCCAAAATTTGGATCAGTGCTCCGATATAGCCTCATACTAGGCAGAGAATGAAAACCCATTATAATTAGGATTCCGATATAGGCTTTCAGCTCATATGAGTTGAGATTCAGGTTCTGTCCTTTATGCGACGCGTAAAGATTTGACTGCTCCACTATGAAGTTCAGAAAGATCTCCGATAAACAGGAAAAGAAGAAAACTGTTGGAGAATCCTTTTCTGAATGAACAAGATCGGTGCAACCGAAAGGTTCAGAAAAATTTTCACCTTCTCGTTCGAATTTTTTTGGTATCATATTTTTCATTTCGAACTTATAGAACTCTTCTGGCTCAATTTCGTCCTCTGATGAAGAACTTGAAAAACTCACAGGACAAGATGCCACTTCATCACGCCCTAATACATTCTCATCGGAGATTCCCATTTCGACAGTTTCTTCTAGTTCTGAGAAAGAATCGCGTTTGAAATTGAAACTACCGAGCGGCACTTCATCATCAGCTTCTGAATCTCCTCCAGCATCTGAATTTATCGTCATATAATCATCAATTATTGACAATAAATAATCCACGTCCTTACAGTCATTTAGATCGAACACCTTTTTCTTGTCCATCTGAAAGTGAACAATTCAATCATTATTTCGGAAGCGGCCAGTGGTACGCATATGTACCACCTAACTTCAAGTGAAAATATTATCATTGCCAAAAAGCCGATTGAAGTAATTTTTACCCTGTTGAAAAGTAGCAATTTACCCATAAAAAAACATTGAAATTCAAGTGATGAGATGGAATAGGCAAACAAATATTCAACATCAGAAATGGTACAAATTACCTCACGATTTGCAACTTTTTCACTGTTACGTAAAATTTCTATACAACTGATATTCGCATTCATCACTCATCACTTACAATCGATAATGATTAAGATTGTTTTGATAATACCTACCTTCAATACCTCTCCAATCACTTTTCATAACAATGAACACACAAAAACATAACGAACTTTTTGAATTAGGCCCTCGAACGTACACTAGTACACATGTGTACCACTCTCAAACATTCAGAGAAATCCGCCGTCGCAGAACACACACTGAACAACACGAATCATGCAATAGAATTCGACCAAACCCAAGTGTTGTGTACCACTACCGCATACTATCCCAGGCTTTACAGGGAAGCAATCGAAATTCATAAACACCCAACGAATTTCAATAAGTCGCAGGAAACTTTGAAAATCAATAGAACATGGGTGTCAGTACTCAAAAACACACTTCCCTACAATAATAACCGGGTTCATGAAGCGAATGAAGATCGGGCGCGCGTTCGGTATCGGGACGAGACCGGTCAAGCGCGTCTACGCCCCCCGGCCGAGGTTATATAAGGACGTACACTTTGCGTCCCCGTTCAGTCCAGTGAGAACATCTCCTGGAATATAACTCCTGAAGATGCCAGACACTCGAACTGGCAAACGTCGAGAACTAATCAACGACGACGGCCGATATGCTCCAAAGAACAGGTTACATTGAACAATGGCCGCGAAAGCCTCAACCAATTCATTAGCTTCTAACTCCATTCTACAACTTAGACATGGCTTCAATGGATGTCATTTTGTCCACAAAACACCTATAATGTCTTCAAGAATCTGGGTTATACTAAAAAGCATGTCGGCACGCGTATGTCTCGTATCGTATCAAACCTCATCGCATTAAAAAGGGTAGGGTGTCTTGAGAAAACGATCGAGCGGTCACTATAGCCGGAAAAATTTTCGAAAAATCATGTTGTTTTATCTGCAATCATGTCATTATAGGCGAACTGATTAAATCCGGACCCTTTTGTAAGGAGTTTTTAATGAAACCAAACTTAACACTGCATTTGCGTGATGATAAGCGATTGGTCAGTATAGCCGGCGTCATAATAAACGGATTCTAATGTAGATTCTTTTACCGGTGTGAAAAGAGCGGCCAAAGATAGTGGCCAGAATTTACGGAAACACCCGAACGCTCAAGTCAGTGGCGTCCGGTGTCCCTTCTGTTTTATCAAATGAATTCGAAGTTAGAAGTTAGGTTGAATTAATAGGGGAATTATGAGTAAAACCTTTTTTTTATTTTAAATAGACGATTTTACGACAAAAGAGTCGATATGAAAATTTATATTTAGCACCGGACTCGTTTTATTAACTCCTCGTAAACTTTAGGAAGCCGATATGACGACGAGCTCCTTGCATTACCAGATTGGAAGGAAAAAATTCCTGACGACATATACTTCTTGAGCGGAGCAAAAAAAAACGACTTGCGATGGGGCTGTGGGGTTGAAATTTCAACCTTCAACTTTTCGGGTCGTGTTTCGAATAGAACATGTGATCCTTGCAATATCATATTCACAGGAAAAATTCACTTGGATATAATGACCAAATAGCGCAAAAAAAAAATCGACTTGCGATGGGACCCTGGGGTTGGAATTTCAACTCCTAAATTTTAGGGTCGTGTTTCGATCAGAACGTGTGATCCCTTGCATAATCAAATTCAAAGGAAAAATTAACTTGGATATCATCATTTGAAAGCGCGAAAAAAATTTCACTTGCGATGAGGCCCTGCGATTGAAATTTCAACCCTTAACTTTTCGGGTCGTGTTTCGATCAGAACGTGTGATCCTTGCATAATCAAATTCATAGGAAAATTTCACCGTGATATCACCATTGAATAGCTCAAAAAAAATTGGACTTGCGATGGGACCCTGGGGTTGAAATTTCAACCCCTAAATTTTCGGGTCGTGTTTCGATAAGAACGCTTGACCCTTGCATAATCATATTCACAAGAAAAATTCACTTGGATATCACCATTGAAAAGCGCAAAAAAAATTCGACTTGCGATGGGGCTCTGGGGTTGAAATTTCAACCTCTAAATTTTCGGGTCGTGTTTCGACCAGAACGCGTGATTCTTGCACAATCATATTCACAGGAAAAATTCACTTGGGTATCATCATTTAAAATGCAAAAAAAATTTGACTTTCGATGGGGCCCTGGGGTTGAAATTTCAACCTCTAAATTATCGGTTCGTGTTTCGACCAGAACGCGTTATCCTTGCAAAATCGTTTTCACAGGAATAACTCACTTGGGTATCATCATCAAATAGCTCAAAATAAATTTGACCTGCGATGGAGCCCTGGGGTTGAAATTTCAACCCCTAAATTTTCGGGTTGTAGTTCTGTCAGAACGCCTGATCCTTGCATAATCATATTCACTGAAAAAATTCACTTGGGTATCATCATCGAATAGCGCAAAAAAAATTTGACTTGCGATGAGGCCCTGGGGTTGAAATTTCAACTCTTAATTTTCGGGTCGTATTTCTGTCAGAACGCGTGATCCTTGCATAATCATATTCACAGGAAAAATTCATTTTTGTATAATCATCAAATAGCACAAAAAAAAAATTCGACTTGCGATGAGGCTCTGGGGTTGAAATTTCAACCCTTAAATTTTTGGATCGTGTTTCGATCAGAACGCATGATCCTTGCATAATCATATTCACACGAAAAATTCACTTGGGTATCATAATCGAAGAGCGCAAAAAAATTTTTATTTGCGATGGGGCCCTGGGGTTGAAATTTCAACCCTTAAATTTTCGGGTCGTAGTTCTATCAGAACGCCTGATTCTTGCATAATCATATTCACAGGAAGAATTCACTTCGTAACCCGGATTACCAGTAATCGCGAGAATATCTCCTATTGAACAACCGCCCTTAAGGGTAAGCGGTGCGAATGTGCAATAATTTCAAAAACTATTGTGTCTACAGAGACAGTTCTTGTATTATATTGTAGAAAATTTAGTCTACTCTAAAACTGCTCTGAAAAAGTTTTTTCGTCAGTTTGCATGCACGGCAGCGAGGCATCTTGTTATAATGAACCAGATGTTGTGGTGGAAGACGACGATCTGTCTGATGTCGAATTAAGGGTTGAAATTTCAACCCTTAAATTTTCGGGTCGTAGTTCTGTCAGAACGCCTGATCCTTGCATAATCATATTCACCGGAAGAATTCACTTGGGTATCATCATCGAATAGCTCAAAATGAATTTGACTCGCGATGGGGCCCTGGGGTTGAAATTTCAACCCCTAAATTTTCGGGTCGTAGTTCTGTCAGAACACCTGATCCTTGCATAATCATATTCACAGGAAAAATTCACTTGGGTATCATCATCAAATAGCACAAAAAAAATTCGACTTGCGATGAGGCTCTGGGGTTGAAATTACAACCCCTAAATTTTCAGGTCGTGTTTCGACCAGAACGAGTGATCCTTGCACAATCATATTAACAGGAAAAATTCACTTGGGTATCATCATCAAATAGCGCAAAAAAATTCGACTTGCGATGGGGCTGTGGGGTTGAAATTTCAACCCCTAAATTTTCGGGTCGTGTTTCGACCAGAATGCGTGATCCCTGCACAATCATATTCACAGGAAAAATTCACTTGGATATCATCATTAAATAGCCCAAAAAAAAAATCGACTTGCAAGGGGCACCTGGGGTTGCAATTTCAACCCCTCGTCTTCATATCGGCATCTTAAAGTTCACGAGGAGTTAATGAAACGAGTCTGGTGCAAAATATGAATTCTCATATCGACTCTTTTCTCGTAAAATCGTCTATTTAAAATAAAAATACGAGTCATAATTTCCCTATCAAATCAACCTAACTTCGAATTCATTTCATAAAACAGAAGGGACACCGAACGCCACTGACTTGTGCGTTCGGGTGTCTCCGTAAATTTCGGCCGCTATCTTTGGCCGCTCTTTTCACACCGGTGATACTTTTAGGGCCGGTTGTTCAATTGAGGATTAATCCGCTGATTATTGGATCCAGGATTAACTTCTAACTCTGGATCAGAGAAGTCGGTCGTTGTTCAATGACAAACTAACACCGGATTACCTGATCCAGTGTTAACCTCGGAATTCGCTGTTTTCTCGAAAACATGTTGGCTATACTGCTATTACCGCTGAATCGAGCGCCGTCGTTCTTCATTGAAAGAAGAATTTAAGTTCTATCATTTCAATTATCTATTTCGACACAATGAAAATTTATAATTCAAAATTTCATTCCTTCAAAATCTTGAGTGACTTGTGGAAAGTGAAAACGGTGTTGAAAAAATTGAAATGGAAGGGATTAAGATGAGAACTTCAAACTTTAATGAAAGGGAAGAGAAAGTGTTGATAGATCTCGTGAACAAATATCAGCATATAATAGAAAATAAGAAAACTGATGCTGTTACTAACGAGGAAAAATTAAACACGTGGAAGGAATTAAGCAGGGAATTTGATTCAATTTGTGGTGGTTGCAAATCTTACCAAACCCTGAAAACCAAATTCAAAAATTTGAATCGATTGAAAAATTATTTTTCTGTTAATTCTTCCCAATAGTTACGACGCTGCTTGAATACCGGACTCTTTCGCATTGGAAAAAGTACATCAATCACTTCCAAAAAATCTTCATCGTCTGTGATATTTTCATTCTCCACATTCGACATTTTCAGTTTTCACCAAAAATACGTTGATCTCATATCAAAACAAAACAACAGATTGTAGAAGTATGAGATTGTAGAAGTGGAACTGCCAAATAAGTTAGGTTATAATCCGTGAATTATCTCTGTAATCCCTCGAATTCCATGGGTTAACTTAACCCTGAGTTAATCCGGTGTTTTCTCTTGATCCTTCATTGAAAAACGGCACCTCGTTCGTAACCCCGGATTATCAGTAATCGCGAGATGATCTCCTATTGAACAACCGGCCCTTAAGGGTAAGCGGTGCGAATGGGCAATAATTTCAAAAACTATTGTGTCTACAGAGACAGTTCTTGTTTCATATTGTAGAAAATTTAGTCTACTCTAAAATCGCTCTGAAAAAGTTTTTTCGTCAGTTTGCATGCACGGCAGCGAGGCATCTTGTTATAATGAACCAGATGTTGTGGTAGAAGACGACGATCTGTCTGATGTCGAAATGGTGAACGACTTGAAGGTCCACGATTCATATGCCATCAGAATGATTCGAAATAGATACAGACGAACCTCAACTGGGACTTTCCAAGAAAGCTAAACTAATTATTAATATTACCCAACTTCGAAAAAAAACTCATTAGCTTCTGGTCTACAAATTCTTTTTTACGCTGCTAAGCTTGAACATCATCTTGAACACTACCCATTTTCTTCTTTAACATCATATCATAAAAGTACAAGGCTTCGATAGTATAATCAGTGTAAAAACTACATAATTGCATAAAATTGTGAAATTCGACGAAACTGATAATTTTTGAATGAGTGTATATGAAAAACTATTGGGTCTACAGACACTTTTGGGTCTACTTTGAAATCACCTCGTAAAATTTTTCCAAAACCAGTTTTTCAGGGTGATATTTGCCAAAATTTGAAAAAAAAATTTTTTTTCATGGGTTTTTTCGATCTTTGACACAAACTTGGTTTATTCATAAGGCCAACATTATGAACAAATCTGCAAAAAATCAGATCTACCGGATTTGACGCATACTACCCCATACATTCAGGCGACAAAGTTACTGGACTATTTATTTGAATTCATACTTTACAGTAGTCCGGATATGAACTGTGTGGACGGGACACGTCCCTGTCCCGAGCAAGCGCCGGTGTCCGATGGGTTGACATCCGATACCTGTACTTTATTCTCATTACGAACCTGGGATACCTCTTAAGGAAGTGGTTTTGCGTTTTCGAGTGAATAAATAAAATCAAATAAATAAATGAATAACTTCTTCATTCAGAGAAGTAGAATCTAGCGAGCTATTCAACTTAACCCCACAATGATGTACGAAGAGAGACTGATGTTGCATAATTTAAATGAAAATCAAAACATCGAGATGGCTGGAAATAAAATAATATACGAACCAGATAGCACCCTCCACTACACCACAGCAAGATCAAACAAGAAATAAAAAATATAGCAGGAATTCATTGAAAATTTGATTTCTTAGACAAAAAAAGATGCTCTATCGATCTAAAATATTTTCAGTACTGCGGTGTTGTCGCTTATGTCAAAAAGTAGTAACTACTTCGCTTTCTGAAATGGCACATCGCAGTAACACGATCATTTTAGTATCACTTTCTCATACTTACTTTCACCAGTTTCTGAGTAATTACATGATTTCCTTCTTTTTGTGTAAAACATAGCTCTAGTTGAACATCCATAACTTCCATACTCTAAATGTAAGGAAGATGAAATTTCGTCTGCAGAATGCCAATCCTATGCATCATGCACGTCTTTTGAAATACGCTTCTCATTCAAAATTCAAATGTCTTTCGAGATATAAAAAAAACGGTTGAAAGTGCATTTTTTTAAAATGGAATGCCGTGTATATTTTGTAGATTACTGAAAGAGAATTGAAGTTCCTTTCGAATGATATATTATATCCTATACCTAGATTTGAAAATTTGTGTTGAACTGAAATTTTATAGTTGCGCACGTGTGAACGCCTTCACCGGGAAAACTTTTCATTGAACCTTCTGCATTAGGGTGGAATGAACATGAAGTAAAACAAATTTTTATTCGAAATTGTTTCGCTTGTTTTCGGAAAAGTGGTCTCACCTCAAGTATAAGAAGCTTGCAAAAAATGAGTTTTATAAGACAAGTTTTTCCGGTGCCCCAAGCGAACTGAAAATTGTGATAGAGTGATTTTTTTGCTCTTGAGAACAACCCACAACACTCACTACGAGGAAGTGGATGAAAATGTAGTTCCAAACGCCAATCCGGCGTCAAAATATTTATGAATATAAGTTCGGTTACTTAAAAAAATAATTTTTTGTATCGAATTTAAGCAATGCTTGTCGAGAAACTAGTTGGGTTCTTGTAAATGCATCTATTTCTTCAGGCCCACATACTTTTAACCATGACTCTGTTACAATTTTCAACAGCTTGAGAATAACAGGGAAAACGTAGTATTTCTACTTCTTCAGGAATATCTTTGATCATCTGTGTCAGATCTTCTGTTCCAATTTATTTTTCATTAGTGTTTCACTTATCGGGCCTTGTTGGTCGACATCCTTTGCGTTATATTTTGGTAAATCATATGGTATTGCTTAAAATGTAACTATAGTCTTCTTGTAGTCTTGTTGTTATTTGCCAATAGTTCCTAAAAACTCACGAGGTCCGACAGTTTCTCAATCCAAATGCTTCATCTGATGGCGCGAAAGTAATTCATTTGTATGTAAAATGCATAGATCGACCAATTCCAAGTTCTTTTTAACAAAAAACACCAATGTGAATACCTGAATTAACAGCAGTTCCGTAACAGCCAATCGTTTCTATATTGTGAAGGTCCACAGGCCCGCCGCTAGCTGTTCGAGCTCCCGTGTGCAATTGCTGTTATGCCGCCCTAAAAATACTTACGAGTTTTGTCAAAAAAGTTCTACCTAATGGTTCCTCATTTTGGCGGAAAAAAAAATGAAGAGAAACGAATTAAAGATAAAACATTTATTTGGGTACGCTCTCATTTTTATTTATTGAGTGTAAAATCATTTTCATAGGTAAATATTTATTTACAAAAATTTCACTCTTTTTGTCTTCACAATTGAGAAACTTTCTATTATTAACTTTCTACTATTCAAGCTCTCCAAAATTGATGCTCGATTGAAACTATAGCTAAATCACCTAGTCTGTGCTGTAGCATTGTTGATCTTAAATAATTTTCTATAATCTTCAATTTCGAAAAAGATCTTTCACCAGATGCAAATGAATAATATTCTCAGTGCTATTGCTGTATTCGGAAATGTAGAAAATAAGTCATTGCCAAAAAGAAATTGCAACAAGATTCGTGGATCATTAGACTGACCTTCTGCAAAATATGATTTCAATGCAATAATTTCATTGCACAAATCAATAGCGTCAATGTCTGATTCACTAGTTGCATCATTTTTAAACTTCAGATGCAAATCTTTACAATACTTCATTAAATCATCATTCGAGTAGTTGAATAGGTTGACGCTAAAAAATCAAAGACGTCGTTGAATGTTTCCAACTCCTCGAACCTGTTCTTTAATGAAGTCAATGTTTGATCTAGGACCCTAAAATAAAATTCCACTCGGTATTTAGTTTTTGGGTCTACTAAAACTTCATCACTGTGTTAATATTGAAATTGTGTTGGTTTTCTTCTTGGTCGGATTGTATTGATAGGTGGAAAATCTGTTTCGAGGTTTAGGTCGTGAGCTACTTTGGAAGCTTCTGCTAACATAATTTCGAAATGTTCAGTAGTGCGATATTGTATAAACTTGTCTATATCCTTAGACACAAATTTATGCAGAGTTGGGTATTCATGGTGGGGCTCTGCTTAATTTAACTCAGGGCATTAATTTCATTTAAAATATGCTGCCCTTTCCCACATGGGAGCCCGCACGGTGGACCACTATCGTTTTTGGGCCAAGCGGAATACTGATGTCGTCTGCGTCTCGCGAGAAAAAATTTTACGGGCGCCCATGCCTTCCCACTTACGCGAAAACTTGGAATCGGGCAAAAAATCCAGTGCGCCCAGGAAGCCGAAAACTGGTGCCGGTAGCCATTGGGCTACACACGGGAAGATTTCGTCGACATCGTTCGATGCTGCCCGCCTGTCCTCCTGATCTTTCCGAGAATACGCCTCGTGATTTGGCTGCATAAAGCCAACTTTCATTGGAAATCAATGAAAAGTGTGCGCATATCCTCTTACAAACACAATGTTTGATGGTGTTGATTATTATATGATTTTTTGCGATGTCGTTTCTTATGCTTCAAGCCGGTATGGTATTATGATAATGATTATCAAGTCATGAGTTACTCGATTTGCCGCCCCTGGACGTGCCGCCCGTGTGCGGCGCACACCTCGCACACCCGCTTACGGCGGGCCTGAAGGTCCACATTTGTCTTCAAAAAGTCTAATATTTTGTTGCTGATTTCATCTGCATTACATACAGATACCGTTATATATTTTGACTTGGGCTCTGAAACTGAAACGATATGTCGCTCTGACACCGTACTTTTGTAGTAGTTATTGTCCTTCATTTGGTTTTGTAGAAATTCATCATTTTTCCCATCAAAATATTATATTCCAAGAAATTGAAAATTTTTTCTCCACCACATAATTTTACTCCGATCTATGATTTTTCCACTGGAATGATATTTATATCTTGCAAAACAGAGTTTGTTATTGTAGATGCAGCTCTATCAGACACTCCTATGCGATCACATGCTGAAGCTTAGGTAAATTCATGCGCATTTGTTTTGTTTTTCTTGCTACCGGTAAATCATCTCTTGTTCCGGTTTTTGAATTTGACTGGTTCTTATGACATTATCATCAGATGATTCACTGTTTAAATCGTTTTGATATACTGAAACATCTGTGTCGAAAATTGATGAAGAGATTGAAGCAATTGGAGTTTGTGTTTCCACAATTTTTCTGTATTTGGAACGTTGGAGCTTTTTGATAGCTACTCTATCTACAGATCCAATAACCATTTCTCGATCATGTCGCTGATCTTTAATGAAGTCATTCTCTAGATTCAGTAGCTACCCTTTAAATAAGAATAAATCGAATATTTATGAACGTGAACGATTTGCTTTAGTATTTGTCACTGAAATCGAAATTCAGAGTAGTGGAGGCACCGCTAAACAAAATCGATCGACTTGAAATTTTGCAGGATAGCATAACAATTATATAGACCATTTTTCCGCATATAGGCATTTTGAATTTTAAAAGTCTGTGACGTATTTTCGAATCTTTGTTGTTGCAAGAATATTTGAAAACACACTGCGAACGGCTTGTTTAAACCGGTGAGCAATTATGGGTGGATTCTAAAAGAATTTGAGTCCTGTATAGTGATGCATGGGCGCCAATTGGTTAATATTAGTAAAAGTAAAAGAAATAATTTTGTCAATCGCTAATAACCAATAATTAGCGATGAGATAAGTTGTTAAATAAAATCAATAAAAATCATGTACACACAGTTTATTTTTGAGGGTTGTTCCTGGCACGTGAATAACTCCAATTCTCCTTGTGGGAAAGGCTGAAAAAGGACTGTTTTTCTGTGATTGGTGTTGAAAAGCTATCGGTCGTTTGCTTCAAAAATAAGACTTTCTTCGATAGATACCCAACGAAATCATTTACTGCTTCGTCCAGATATGAGGAATCAATAATCACTATTGTGCGGTGAAAATGAAAACCCTGAAACAATAAGTTCTAAGAACTTGTTTTCGAATGCCAACATGGCCGTCCGACACAAATCAATTTTGATGGAAACTCACCTTCAAAAAGGGTTTTGCTAAGTTCCAATGACTTACGATGAACGTAGACTCTAATTTCGATATTCTAATTGAAATTCCCAAATCAAATCCAGCGAAAAATTATTCAAAAAGATCGACAATTAACAAATCCCTTTACAGGTTCTACTCTAGGTGAAAATCAAAAATGGAAGTCTCTTCCTTGAAATAATTGAATTCTAAATTTTTAATTGATAAATGCGATATCTGGCCGAAACAGAAAACGACAACGCTGAACGAAGAAGAAACCTGTGCTCGGAGATATGATAAAAACATATTTTGAAAAATCGAAGTTAGATGGGCTAATGACAATGTTTGGATAATTTAAAATAATATAATCATGAATTCCTTAACTTCAACTTCAGACCTGGTGTTATTAAATGCTACACTACCCCTCTCCTCAAAAAAATTACCCGTAATTTTTGTGCAGATTAGTATTTTCGAAACAACCGCTCTCAAATACCATACTTATTCTAAACTAACACCTAAGATATCCCTAATCATATTTAACCTATCTTAACCTACTTTAATCCTATCTTAACCTACTCAACCTATTCCTAATGTAAATATAATCTGACCCTTGAGTAATTAATCCTACATAGGTAGAGCCCTCAGAGTCAATTAGCCGTAAGGGTCACCGATAACCCTTGCGATAAGAATTCGAGACGATATATTTTCGATAAGATATATTTTTCGAATTAACGAAACGACAACGGTAGATGGGCGATAAACGATAACTAGCTTCAAGTAGCAGCTCATGAAACAGATACGTCTGAGTTGGAACCAAAATAAGGTTTCAGATCCTTGATATGCCATATTCCGTCGCTAGAATTACTCATATCTTGCAGTTCATAACATACACGAGAAACCTTTCTTCGTACCTTCCGTAAAACATATTTTGGAGCCAATTTTGCGGAAAATTTTTTTGAAGCGTCAGATAAAACTTTATTTTTCCTCCAAACTTTATCACCATTTTTGAAAACAAAATTTTTTCTTCGTAAGTTATACGCCTTAGAATTCCTAATATAGGCGGCATGAAGTTTTTCTCGAACTTTTGTAAATATTTCCGAGAGAGGCTTGAGATTTTCAACATAATTATCACGTTTATCTGGTAGTAATTGAATGCCAAAAGTAGACTCAACCTGACTGTAATAAGAGCATGAGATATTTTATCCAATTCTTTATCCCAATCCGTATGATCGTTATCTTTAATGAAACTTCTGATAGCGGTGTGTACTGTTCTGTTTGTTCTCTCACCAAAATCGCACTGAGGTGAGTAAACAGCCGTGAACCAGATCTTTTGTACTTTACAGGAGTTCGCAAGTTCCTTCATAGCTCGCCCTGCAAATTGCGTGCCGTTATCCGCTATAATGAACTGCGGAACTCCGAATTTCAAAAATACCTCGGATTCCAAAAATTTCACAACATTTTGAGCTGTTGCTACACGTAGTGGCTTCAGAATGGTATATTTGGTAAACCAATCGCCAATAACGAATAAGAAAGTATTACCTTTCTTTGATCGGGGTAAGGGGCCAATAAGATCTAAAGCGATTATCTGCCATGGAAATTGGACATTTTTCTCTTTGCCAATTAGTCCTAAGCCTGGACGGTTAAAAATTTTCTGTGCGCCACAAATTTCACAACATTTAACAAATTTGAGAATCTATGTACGCATCTTTGGCCAGTGTTGAAATCAAAAATGAAATCTTAGGACTTTTCGTTCTCGGATAGGTAATTTTCGGGTGGGTAAAATAAGAGAAGCACTTTGAACAGTCTAGATTTTTTTCACAAAAACAGTTTAACATCTATTTCACAAAGTACTTACTCGTGTACGTTCACCTCAGTAGAATAACAAGAAGAGCCGCTTTTCGTCCGTCTCTGCTCCTTTTACGTCTTTATCCCCACTCTTTTTTATCCCTTCTCAAAACTCGGTAATTTCCGAACCCACTGTAACCTTTATCGAAATTGCGATATCGATGGGGCGGCGTTGCCAGATTTAACATCCTCCCACACGCGAAAAAAATGAGGACATCTCAACTTTGCGAGATTCGGACATCGGCCAAAATACAAAAACAATTCCTACACACACGAATAAGTACAAACATAATATAACAACACAATAACAAAAAATCAATCAACAAAATATAAAAAAACAACAATAACAAGAAATGAGCTTCACAAGCCTAAGCGTCTAGGTAATTTTGAAATACGGCCGCTTCTTGCTTTCTCTGAACCTCAATAAAATGCCCACTACTTCTTCGATCAGGTTAGGTCCTTTTTCCAAACAGCTATTCTGGGAAGGACTACCTGCGGACGCATCGAATATTGTCCTCGTCTTTGGTTTAGATTCTTCCTTGAAAACCGGGTGACGCGGCAAATTAACACCCCAGGTATCGTAGTCTTGAGCTGGTACCTGCTCTAGTTTTCCTTCTTGCGCCAGTCTCGGAGTATCCCATCGTATTCCTGGAATTTTGGTGTTTCTTGGAGCTTATCGGACATTCTTTTCAATCTCTGCGAGGCCATGTGCTTGTAATCTTTGAGCTCGGGATGACTATCTAACCAGGGCAATTTCACCTCGTAGCACCTTTCCGGGTTTTTCACAATACCCCGTTTGAACGACTGTTCAACTTCAATGTCGTGGTCCCTGCGTGATTTATGGTCTATAGGATCGTTTATTCTTATGACATCTGATGACCATAAATCCTTTTTACCAACATCCTGCGTCAACATGGAGATGGCTACAACGGCTAGGTTTGCTTCATTCTTCATGATCTTCTTCTTTGAAGGCACTTTTCCCATCAACGTCCATCCAAGATAGGTTTCGATAGCTGTTAATCCATTCTCTAGTTGGTGCACCCGTCCCGTCAGCAACTTTCCTGCTATATCGGCGCCAATGAGAATGGATACAAACTGTTCTTTACTATCGACGTCGCTTATCGTGATGTCTGCGTCGCGATCTTTCAGCTCTTTCAACCACGCACCTCCTTGCACACTTGGTACGTTAGAGCAAATTATTTGTTCTCCGAGCGCTTCAAAGTTGCACCAATAAGTACCATCTAGATTCCCGACACGAACGTTGAATTTTGGGTGCGTCGCGACATCGGATTTACTCCGCCGAACAGTAAATGCACCATATCTTGCTGCCCTCGCAGCTTGTAGTCTAAATCTTCAGCCAGTTCGTTCAAGACATAGGAGTTTTGCGACCCCGTGTCGATTAACGCACGAACGACCACATCTTTTGCGTCATTTCGCACCCGCACTCTCAGAGACTGCATAAACGTCGCGGGGATTTCAGCTGATGAAGCTAAAGCGCATTCTTCTGGGACATTAACCGCACTTACGGAGCTTTCCGAACTAGATCGCGAACTAGTTCGACTTTTTGTCCAGAGCACATTATGTCCACGTGTCTTTTACCGCACTTTGAGCATTTTACTTTTTTCTTGCAATGCCTCTTCAAATGTCCGCTTTGCAAGCAACCGAAACAAACTCTTTTTGTTTTTGCCACCTCTTGCTTTTCCGCTAATGACATTTTCTTAGCTCTGAAACACCGCTTACTGTTGTGGTTAGTCTTGTCACAAAAAATGCAAGTGTCCTTTTTTACTACCGACGCAAGCAGATTCCGCGCACTCGGAAGGTTCTTTTCTGCTTTTGGCTCACGTTCCGGCCTGGTTGCGACTTACCGCCTATGTCGAATCCCTTTACCGCCATAGATATCCGCAACTCGTTTTGGACCTCGGATTCCAAAAAACGGATAAGTCCATCTTGTCGCGTTTTCGACACATCCGACGCTTTGCCTACGTTACCGTTTTCTGCGAAATTGTTAGACCTCTGCCACACGCGCAATAAGTCTTCTGGTAACGAGGATTCAACTAACGGATAAAGCATCGCCGCGCATTTATCCGTGGTAACGCCGAGAGTTTCTAATGCCCGAATGTACGACTCGATTCGGTCATAGAGGGAGGCAAGGACGACTTTTCTCTTCAAAACGGCGTTTTCTAACAATAATTGCAGAAGTTCCCTCACATAAACTTCTATTTGTAGGTCTTCGCGCCCGAAACGCTTCTGCAGACCTTCGATTGCCTTTTGGTAGTTTTCGCCGACCGGAGGGTAACTATTCACCAATTCAGCTGCTCTGGATCCCGGCACCATGGACTGTATCAAGTACTGGAACTTGTCCTCATCACGCAGTCCAGCGTCCTCGTGGATCTTGCTGAAGAGACTCCAGAATTTCAACCAGCCCCGAATATCCCCGCTGAATTTGGCAAGCTTCACTTTTGGAAGTTTGCACCCCGCTCTGGACATAGAATTTTCGCTGCTGCGTACGCTTTGGGCCTTTTTTTCAATCGAAGCCATCCTGACCTCATACTGGCATTTCTCCGCTATGAATTGGCTTTCATACGCATCGTTGTCCTCGGCGGTCTTCATTAGGTCGTCCTCGTCAATGTCTTCCCCCGCGAACATTTCTTCTAGTATCGCCTTAGAAACCTCTTCTAATTCGTGGTATTTTATCACCAGCAATTCAAAGGCTGCTTTGATACCCACAGTATTCAAACTTCCTTCATCCAACAAGGTGTTCAAGGATCTGAGGGCCTTGGTGAAAGAAATGCGGCGGATCGTCCTCTTCTTGGCATTCATCTTTACGGCACGAATATTCAACCCAACACGAAAATAATTTACCTCTAAATTCCGATACAAAATCACGAAGTCCTGTCACGGTCGCCAGTTGTTGAAATCAAAAGATAAAATCTTAGGACTTTTCGTTCTCGGATAGGTAATTTTCGGGTGGGTAAAATAAGAGAAGCACTTTAAAACAGTCTAGATATTTTATTCACAAAAACAGTTTAACATCTATTTCACAAAGTACTTACTCGTGTACGTTCACCTCAGTAGAATAACAAGAAGAGCCTCTTTTCGTCCGTCTCTGCACCTTTTACGTCTTTATCCCCACTCTTTTTTATCCCTTCTCAAAACTCGGTAATTTCCGAACCCACTGTAACCTTATAGTTTGCAAAGTTGCCGATAGAGGCGGCGTTGCCAGATTTAACAGCCAGTAATATAGCTCACTTAAAATGGGGATTGGACTAGTGGAGACCCCGTTTGAAGATTCATCCAAGATGAGAAAATGTCGTCATCGAAGCTTAGCAGAGACAGACCGGTTTCGTCCTCCTTAGGACTCATCAGTGCCTCTCAGCCAGCAACGATGAACGAGCATCCTAGAGGCCAGTATTTATAGCCATGCGAGAAGACAAACCCCAGTGCTATACAAAGGTTTGCCATCTAGCGGAGCGTAGCTGAACTTCCTCTCACCAGAATTCCTCAACAAACAGAAATCTCCACGTACTTTCATTGCTCCATCAGGCTAACTACTACCACTCATATCGAGTTTGAAGTAAACGCCGTCGGAGCGTGAAAACGCCCGTTCTCGCTAAGAAGCCAAAGTAAATATAAAGGGAAAAGTTAGCACCCTAATCATGGGCCATGATGAATAAAATGTTTGTTGAGGAATTCTGGTGAGAGGAGGTTCAGCTACGCTCCGCTAGATGGCAAATCTTTGTATAGCACTGGGGTTTGTCTTCTCGCATGGCTATAAATACTGGCCTCTAGGATGCTCGTTCATCGTTGCTGGCTGAGAGGCACTGATGAGTCCTAAGGAGGACGAAACGGGTCTGTCCCTGCTTAGCTTCGATGACGACATTTTCTCATCTTGGATGAATCTTCAAACGGGGTCTCCACTAGTCCAATCCCCATTTTATTCATCATGGCCCATGATTAGGGTGCTAACTTTTCCCTTTATATAGCTCACTTACTTTAGCTAGAGTTTTATAGAAACCGAAATGACCGGCATCAGGGAGTTCATGACAAGATCTAATAACATCTTTGCGTTGAGGCTTCGAAATCACGCATTTCCATTCAGTGCTATTAGTTGTCATCGGTAGGGAAGCAGGAATAAGCTTAAAGAGGATATCATTTTCAACTTTCCTCTGTGGAAAAAGTTCTGGATTAAGCAAAACTTTTTGCATCAAATTTTGGTATCACGAATCTATATTTCGTTTATCAATATCGAAAGGGTTTACTTCAACGGGGTGCTCTATTCTGGACAAGAAGTCAGGTACGACATTTAGTTTACCTTTACGGTGTTTAAGCTCGAAATTAAATTGTGCCAACCGAACAGACCAGCGTGCGAGCCTTCCGGTGGGATTAGAAATTCTATTCAACCAAAGCAGCGAATAATGGTCAGTAATAACCGTGAACTTTGTACCTTCTACATATGGTCTAAATTTTTCGAGACAAAAAATAAGTCCCAGTAATTCTCTTTCCGTCACCGAATAATTTCTCTCAGCGCGCGATAGAGATCGACTAGCATAAGCTATTACTCTTTCTTGACCATTTTGTTCCTGTGTCAGAACTCCTCCGATACCTGTCGCAGACGCATCGCATTGAATTGTAAAAGGCAAACCAAAATCAGAGGAGGTCAAAATAGGGTCTGAAACAAGAGCATCTTTTATTTTTGTAAAAGATTCTTCGGCAGCGATTGTCCAAGAAACAGATTGGCCTTTCTTTTTTCCTTTCAGGAAATCGTTAATCGGCGAAAGAAGTGAGGAAAAGTGAGGTATGAACGACCTGTACCATGAACACATGCCGACAAATTTCTTAACTTCAGTACTAGTCGTTGGTCGGGGAAAATTAACCACAGCGGAAACTTTTTCGGGATTTGTTCTTAGGCCATCACCATCAACGATGTATCCCAAATATTTAATGGACGTACGGAAAAATTAACATTTCCCAAGGTCAAGTTAGCTTCGGTTAGACGTTCTAGAACCGTTTTTAAGATTTCTACATGATGTTCGAAAGAGGGCGATATAACAATGAAGTCGTCGAGATACGTGAAAATATATGGGTCTAGTTCAGGTCCGAATAATTTGTCTACAAGTCGCTGTTGAGCTTGAGCGCTATTCCTTAATCCGAATGGTGTTACTTTGAATTGGAACAGCCCTCTACCAGCTACACAAAATGCAGTTTTTTCACGGGATGCAGGATCAAGGAGATGATATTTGCCAAATGATTTTCGTAAATCAATACTAGATATGAATTTCGCACCTGCTAAATTTCTACGGATACAGTCAATACGCGGAAGGGGATAAGCGTCATGTTTCGTTATCTCGTTGAGTTTTCGACCATCAAAACAAAACCTATATTCGTTATTTTTTTCCTTAATCAATAAAAAGGGGCTAGACCAAGGTGATTGCGAAGGTTCTACCACGCCTAATTTCAACATCTCGTCTAATTCAGAATGAAGAATTTTGGTCATGTATGGCGAAAATGGATATTGCTTAATGCGGAAAGGTTTCGCATCGCCGGTATCGATTGTCAAGGACATTTTATGAGTGAGGCCCAAACGATCGTTACCGTCGATAATCTTGAATGATTGATTTACTTTTTCGGCCATTTTTTGCTTTTCTTGAGACAAATTATCAATTTTGCTAATGAATGGCGGTGGTTCAACGGGTTTCTTTGTGATAGTATTCAGCCTAGAAAGTTTGCTCTGTATATTCCACGAATTATTTTTGTAATCAATTTTTAAATTGAATATTCTACAAAAATCATAGCCAAAAATGAACGAATGAATAATGGCGGGAACTAATGCTTCTAGACAATGACAAGAATTATCTATGATGTGAAGGTACACTAAACCTTTAACTTCTTGTTCTTGATTGTCGGCAGTGTTAACAAATTCGCGAGGATGAGGTACTATCTTCAAATATTTTTCGGTTAAAATTTTTAAACCACTTCCACCCACTATGGATACGTTAGATCCCGAATCTAAAAGAAAAACAATAGGAGAATTTACCAAAATAACTTCGATAAAAGGACGATTATCATTCGATTTTTCATAAAAAAGTGGGAGACTTTCTTTACGGAACACAAATTTTCTTCATAGAATTTAGATACAGTTATCTTCCACTTTCGCCAATCTTCCTCGTCAAAAAGACATAGAATAGTCAGATGTAACCCTACGATCGCAGTGAGAATGCTGGACTACAGAACAATTCTCAGAATTTAGTTTTTTGAACAACTATTACACGTACGTTCTGTGGACCCAAGAGATCCGCACCGAAAACAAAATTTTCTCGTTCGTTTATCAGTACATTTCCCGTACACGTGACCGGTTTTGTGACAGTTCAGAAACACTATCGATTTGAGTCATTGCTAAAGCTTTTCTATATTCAGGAATTAAGTTTCTTTGGAGATATTTCAATTTAGTGGGTTCTGCTGGTTCCCTAGTTAATCGTCTGAATAGCTCATTCATTTTTACGAAATAAATTGTGACCGATTCGCTATCAAATTGATTCCGAGATTTAATTTCTTCCCATAAATGTTCATCATGATTGGGTTGTTGAAAATCTCTCTTCAACTCAACAACCAAAGAGTCCCAATCCTTTACCTCTGAAATTTTCTGGCGGAGCCAATATCGCGCATCACCGACAAAAAGATCAATTGCTGAATCGTATAATTCCATTTTACTAACATGGCGAGCCTTTCTCAACTCTTCGACATTTTCTAGAAAAACGTGCAACTTATCTCTATCCCCGTTAAATGTTTAACCCCACTTATAAACTGGTACGGATTTTACAACGTTGTTATTACTTGTATTCGGGTTATTGGGAATCGAGTCCTGCACAGAAAGATTAGATACGATAGGTAGTTTAGGCTCGATAACTTTATCATGTAAGCCCCATTTCGCACCAAGCCAGTCCAGTCCAGTCGAGTTAAGTCACGTTGGACGCTTCAGGATTGGAATTATTAACTTAATGTTAAAATAAATGCAATGTGAAATCTAGTTTCACACTAGGCGCGTCGCGTCAAGTCGAGTCGTGTCAAGACTTGTTAAGACTGATTGCGACTCAGCCGGTCGAAAATTTTCATGCCAGTCGTGACAGTCGCGTGTACATGTACAATGGATGTGGAGACATTAATTGTGTTGGTGCAGGGAAACGAGCCAATATATGATCCTAAACACCCAAAGCACAGAGATAGGGATTTTATTGGAGAGGCTATTCTTTCTTCTGATGAAATGGCAGGTCTATAGTTGGTATTCTCTTTTCGGATACACTCAGCAATCAAATTTCTTAATTGAAGAAACAATTCCGGGCTCATACAAAAGTATTTATAAATTACTTACCCTTAATCTGCGTCTAACGTTAAACAAGTCGCGTATGATTCATTCTTGAACTCTTTGCGCTGTTGTACATCTTCCGCTGTATCATCGATGGGCAATCTTTGTATTCTACCAATAACGTGCATGGGGCCCGCAGGATTTTTTCCCAGGGGGGGCAAAATAAAAACTTTCGAAAAATGATGGGGCTCAGTAATTCGTTTCTTTCTATTTCTTTTTGTATATTTATGCAGAAGCGCGCAGAATTTGTTCTTTTGTGGGAGGAGTCAAAGTAAAATTGATACATTTTTCTACTTCAACATTTTTTAACGTCAACAATATAAGGTTATGTGTATAAAATGAAACGGAAACTGTTTCCGAAACAAATAACATTCCAGGAAAAAATATTAACAGGAAAATAATAGTATATTCTAAAACAAGTTGTAGAATAAGCACCTATTCCAACACGAATGCGAAATGCATGAATGTTGGATTTGCCTTCTGCAACGAGTATTAGACGGTAGTTTCTCTATTCAGTCAAGTTTTCTCTCTCGAAATTCAAATAAAAATTCAGATTAGTGACTTATATAACTGAAAACAATGTTGTGATGAGTTGTCATTAGAGTAGAGTACAGTAATAAACTCAATACGATACTGAAATAGGGAAAATATAAATAATATGGAGAAAGAAATAAAATAAATATTATTGCCAATGAATGATGACGAGTAACAACTAAATGAAAACAAATATACATAATATACGCTCGATAAAACGATATTCCTAATAATCATATTTTCCAAGGGTGAATTTATCAAAAAATATAAACATAGGTCAAAGTGACTCTTAACCAAAAAAGGGAGTCGTTCGGGAGTGCCGATAGAAGTGAAATCAAGTAACATGTAAATTGTATCGTCGAACTATTCGATTATTATTTTCCAATTATTTTTGGTTTACAAAGAACAATTTATGATCGAGGATCAAAGAAGTTGAAATTGGTCAGTAATATTTTTTATAAATTTAAAATTATTCGGAAATAATAATCGAATAGCTCGACGCTCCACTACACAATTCACTTAGTTTTCATCTCCATCATCAGTTTCCGAAGAATATCACGTTTCGGTTCTCTTAGACTCCTGATCGATAAAACAATATAATAGTTGAAACGTCATACATATTGATGAGTTCATTTTATGGCACCAATATTTCGAATCAGGAAAAAAAATTTTATACTGTACTGACCTTCATTATCTATCAGAAAATTTGTATTAAAAGCAAAAAGTAGAATATAACATACGGAAAGTCCCTCACGGAAAAATCCTCTACTTGAATAATTATAGAATAACACAATTTGAGGCAAAGACACTAAAAACGAAAACTACTCCCTGAATACAGTCCAACGGGACCAACGGGTTTCGAATTCAAATATTCTTTCTCTAGAATGACAATATAAATGAAAAGATTATATATTTTCCCCTTTCTCAGAAAAAAATATCTTGATTGCAGAATGGACAATTATTGAAATGTAAGAGTAGCTGCACTTGCCCCTTGAAAAACTCCACATCAAAGATACCGCCTAATAAAAACAACCGTCCATAAAACGATCATCTGGTAACGATTGAGAGAATTCCGATACGCATGGGTACTTTTATGAATTTATAACTTCTTAGGGGCGCGTTGAGCGATTTTGGGGTAAACAAGAATCATGAAATTCAACTTTCCATGATTTTGTTCATCCAAAAGATGCTCTACGCACCTCAGGAAGTTATCAATTCAATGAATACATCTGCCGATGACATACCTTTGGAAACCGGAGAATTGTTGTGAATCCAACACTTTTTTCTGGCTCCTAGGATTAGATAAATAATATTGAGGGTGTCGTGCGAAAAACGAAAGAACAGATCAAAATCTCAGGGGGGGCCATGGCCCCCCCTGGCCTCCCCCTGCGGGCGCCCATGATAACGTGTGCTAAACGTGATTTAACGCGTTTAAAAACTGAATCGGAAGTATTTCCCTCGAAATAAATGATCAATTGTGTAATTGATTCTAAAGTATTATTAATAGCTAATTGTTCAGTTCCAAAGTCGAAGTTAGGGTCTTTCAAATTGAAAACATCACCTGATTTCTGTTTCTCCAATAACCTACCCAAAATCTTTCTTTTGTCATCTTGACTTCGATTAGACAAAACACCTCTAATTCTGAGCTCATAATTTAGTTCATCCACTAGTAAGTGAACAGGTTTCATAGAGAGATAGATAGTTTTATTCATTTCACAGTATACATCATATATTACATAGAAAATATGTCAAAATACTAGTACTTAATTTTAGTCACCATTGCATCTGCAATAGTCAATATATTCTTGCACATTATATGGTTCACATTTCATTATAAATGAATACAAATTTTTTATAAAAGCTTTATCAGTGGTTATGGAAAGAAATTGTTTAGGAAGAGCATTAAATAATTTTTCTATTTCAGTATCGTAATGAGTTCATTACAGTACTAAAAGTAGTGCTGTAATGAAACTCATTACAGCATTGTTTTCAGTTATATTTTTCGTGTTTTGGTTGTCAGTACTGACCTCCGATCGAAACAAGTTTCGAATCAAATCAATTCAAATTCCGTAATCTGTCAAATTTCGTAAGACACACCAACTGCCAAGATGAAATATAAAAGTCACTAACCTGAATTTTTATTTAAATTTCGAGAGTATTTCACAAGACTTGACTGAAATAGAGAAAATATCGTCTAATACTCGTTGCAGAAGGCAATTCCAACACTCATGCTATCGAAAACTCGCTCCTTCGTCGCTCGTTTTCGAACTTCGCATTCGTGTTGGAATAGGAGCTCATTCTGCAACTTGTTTTAGAATATACTATTAATACACATATATAATGCATTATTCTCTGTTAGTGTGGGATTGTGTATAGGATATATTGTACCGAAACAAATCTGAAAAATAAAGCTGTGCCCAGAAATCATAAGCGGTGTAAGAGGTGTTGCCTAAGATCCGGCGATTATACCGCGTCTTAGTTCGAATACCATTTCTTCGTTTACGTTTGTTTTTGTACTTCTTATCTGTGGGAGCCGTATGCGAATGAAACAAGACGCTAAAACTAATTTTGTTCTCATGAAGGTCGATTTCTTGAGCGTGAACCAAAGGAATATAACCGATTATCATAAATTTTAGAAGTTTACTGAAATTGGATTCAGGTCATTCTTTTAGGTATGTGATTGTCACTTTGAAATTCCTTTTCTTCATTTGTCATTCTTTTAGAAATAAACACTTCGAATCGAACGTAATTGAGTTCTTTCGTCCATTTGCCCAACTCCGACGACCCTGATTAAAATTACAGTACAACTTGGCGACCAACTAGCGGGGCTAATTAATGGAGGAACGGAATTACAATTTAAGATCCAGCAAAGAAGTTTTGACGAAAAACAAGTTAGATACGTCGTCTGAAAGTGAGGTAAAACGTCCATCAGAGGACAACAATCATTATGAAGGTAGGAACATTCCAGAAGTCATTGATAAATGCTCAATATCGAGTGCTGAAACTGTATTTCATCGAGGTGCAATTTCAAGACCGAAATCACAGAATGCACATGCACGGTTTTCTGACAATCTGACACCGAAATCCGGACAAATTCCGACTTTACAACAGCCGATTCCTTGAAAAATATTTAAAAATGTACCAATAAATAATGCCTATGCATTTCCCCAAAATGATGGAGCGGCGAGTTTGGCTTATCAGGCTGCTGAACATCATCAATTCAATATTTACCGGCAAAATCCTGACAATACTCCACAGGTTGATCTCAGTGTATTAATTCAGAAAATTGTAGTTGATACAATCAGAAGCATGAAAATTAATAGTAGTGCACCCGATGATAATTTTAAGCCTAAACAATCTTGTAACACCAATGTACAGGGTGGTCTGAATCCAAATATTGTTCTTCAAACACCATCGAACAGTCCCGTTAACAATTCACCTTTTTCGTTGAGTGATATAAGCAAATTAATGCCTAAATTTGACGGTGAAAATGATAAACAACCTCCGGAATTTTTAGAGTTTTTTGAAAGTAGTATTGATGTTGAAATCATTCCGTTCAGTCAAATGAAAATTCTTTTAAGTAGAGCGTTCGAAAAATCGGCCAAGCTTTGGTGGGACGCTTTTTCAATCAGTTTCGTTGATTACCACCAATTCAAACCTGAGTTTCTGTCTCATTTTTGGGATCTAAGAAAACAGAGACGGATTAAGGATAGGTTAGAGAATGGTCAGTATGAAGCTGGAACCTTTGTTAATTATTTTAATTATTGGGCATCAATGACACGCTATTTACAACCAAACTATTCACCTTCAGAGTTCATAGATTTGATAGCGCCACATTTTCCCCCCAGCGTATCTTGTGTGCTGTTGGGATGTACAAATTTTTCAGATGCAGTGTCTAGATTGCGACATGCAGATGATATTTCAAAAATTTTAATGTCAACAATCATAGATTTTCTAGTGATCAAAAAAGATTTTCTGAACATCAACACGGTGATTCAATTACGGAATTCCAACTGAAGAGGAGTTTCGAGAGAGAAAACCACTTTCAAAAATGTTTCGTGTGTGCACCTAGAGGAAGAAAATTCGGGAAACGAATTGCTCCCCCACAACGTAGATTAGGTGTGGGGGCCAAAGAAATAAATTTAATCTCGGTCAAAGATAATCCATTAGAAGATTTGTTGGAGGAAGAATGTGATTTTGAGCATTCTCCTGAACAAGACAAAAGTCCATTAATATTGATAACGTTTTATGGATTACATTTTTCTGCTCTGATTGACACGGGAAGCAACGTAACGGCCATCTCTGTGTGGAATCAGCTTTCAAATGTTTGTGAGTCAATTCCTTACTTCGCTGTCACTGGTGTTAGAGTGGTAGGTGCCATAAAGGCAAAATCTCAAAAGTTTCTCTACAAGCACATATAGACTTTCTGCTAAATGGTATGAAATTTGATTTTGAATTCTTAGTCGTTAGTAACTTATCTCAAATGGTCATTATTGGTTGTGATTTTTTGCGCCGTTTCGAAGCAGATGTTTTATTATCCCAACGTACTGTCTCGTTGAAGTATAAGGCTTCGGCTTCGTACACATTAGGCGTTTGGCGTTGCGTTTAACGCGCGTTGGCAGCGTACACACTGCAGCGTTAGTTCGGCGTTAGATCAGCGTTATATTCTATTAATTAAGGCGAGCATACCGTACTAGTTCAGTAAATACTTCAAAAATGAATGCTGAAGTGATTCGGTGTGTGTGGTTCATCTACGGTCGATATAAAAGGCGATGCCAAAGACAAAAAAAAAATTGGGTTCACCCAATAACACGCGATAGGACTAACGCATGGAAGGTTTCAAATACTGTATCCAAAATTGCGGCAACATTGATCGAAGTTTTTCAATTATGTCAGAATGTCTGTCACATAATTTGATGACCCACTCTGTCTGCAGTGGCGTTCGAGCTCTAGTCCACTGCTGAGAAGTCTGTGTTGATGCTTATATCAACATAGTTATACGCTCCTGGATTTATTGAGGAATATGGAAATAGATATGCTTGATGTGTTGTTTTCGTTTGAGGAATTTGTGCTCTTTGAATGATATTGAGCAATTCACTTTTCTTTGACAGACGTCGGTTCTTGGGTACTTTTTTCATTTCACTGTACGGGGTGGGCATATTTCGATGTTTTAGCACTACAACTTTTGAACCAGAGGAGATAGACAAAATCTGATACCCTATTCTCGATGTCTTTTTCGGAGAAACTAACAAGAATTGTATTCATTCATGGCGATCTTCTTTTGTTTTCGAGTTAAAAGTGAAAATTGGAAAAATGGCGATATCGGAAAAAATTTATATCTCCGCTATACTGATGATAGAGCTCTGAAATTAAATCATTCTACAGGCACTTTTTAACGTAGAATTCTGTGGCAGGCTCGTCTTTTTTGCAGCATTTTTAATTACGAAGCGATGACCCAAAGTTATGTGTTTTTAAATAGAAACACTATATTTCTGTGTCATTTTCTGAAAGCTTAATTTTTTATGATTTCAAAAATATATAACATCGTAAGGTTTGTATCAATATGAGTATAGAATTTGATAAAAAACCTCATTTTCATATGAGTCCCAATACTTTCTATGGTTTCAACTATTGATGAGCACAGAAAAATGGGCTTCCTATAACAAAAGTATAGAAATGAAAAGACTACCAGAAATGAAGTGTGGTAATTATAAGATACTAAATTCTTCTGTGCTCATCGACAATTGCAACCATAGAAAGTATTGAGACTCAGATGAATATAGGTTCTTGACCAATTTCTATACTCA